>CM076579.1:639409341-639479519 GCA_034641835.2 Pinus albicaulis
AAATTAATGCCGCAATTTCTTGCAAACTTGAGAAGTCATTACATGACAAGATTCCATTATGGTGTGATTCGGAGCAAGCTAATGTTGGTAGAGATTAATAATAGCCATTAAGAGATTATACTAGGATGGTGGAACGATAGGTAGTGTCCATTCTCCTCTCCCTATCACACATTACGAGAAAAAACATTGGAGATATAATTTACGCCCTCTAAAATAGAAAAATATACCCAAAGGATGATATGTATACAAACATAATGAAAGAGAAAAGGATATATTCAAACTCTCTTTGGTTCTCTCTCTCACTTGCTATGGATCTCTGTGTTGTTGACTCACACTAGTTGTATTTTCGATAAAAAATAATTCGATATTGATTATTGGTGGTGTATAGTTGTGGGGTAATATATAGTTGATCAGGTAGTGTTGGAGTTGATTATCGAGTTTGTGACTTGGAGCTAGTTTTTTGTGACCTTTAGTTTGTGCTATATGACCATGAATTTCAATGCATATGATTATGTTTAAGACCATGTAGCTCATTTTATAATCATGTGTTGTATGTATGAAGCTTAATCAATGATAAAACCACTGATGTAAACTTCTTATGTGCAACCATATCTTCAAACATTGGATTCGACTCAGAGGTGGTCAATTACAAGAGAGATTGTAGTATAGCTGACCTATGGTTGGGTGGAGAGTGGAGGTCCCTCCTTCATTTAAAAACTAATATAAGTGAGATAGATAAGTAATGGTTTAATATTTAATAAAAAAAAATAGCCAACATAAGTTACTCATGATGGCTTGTTGAATGGAACGATCATGAAAAGCCTAGTGGAGCTCTGCACCAGGCCGACCTCCATCACCTAGTGTTTGCAATTTCTGGCGTCGGCTGCTCACAAAATTCCTTCTCCCCCAAAAAGATCTACTGCAGCCCACTACCTGGACAACTTCAGGCTTTCCAATGATTGACTCTATTGGGGGGGCGACTGCTCCCCCCCCCCAATAGGCCAACCTCCAATAGCGATGGAGGTAGGGGTTGATAACAGTAATCAATAAAACTCTGGCTCATCTTAAGAAAATGCAGGGGTGACACCCACATCGCCGAACAATAACACACAACACGCAACAGTCGCTAACATGAAATCTGCCACATTCATATCAAAGGACACCAAGAAAATAATGATTGAACTCCCTGCGCATCGTGCCGATGGTAGAATTCAATTCATGAAAGATCATGCATCTATAGGCAAGTTCATGGGCTTCTAGCCCACAAAAAAAGCGTTGAGAGGATGGATAGTCTGGAAATGGAAACCCAAAGGATATATAGAACTGCAACTGTGTGCTAAAGGCTTCTTCAACATTTTCTTCACCTACTCTGATGACAAGGATAGGGTTATGGATGGAGGGTTGTACTTCTTCAACACTGCAGGCCTCTACCTTCGACCATGGACTGAGCACTTCAACCTAGATAAATAGGATCTAACCTGGGCATCGGTCTGGATTCGAATCTACTCTCTCCCCCAAGACTATTGGGATGAGCTCACCCTTCAAGACATAGGAAATTCCCTAGGGGAGTTTGTAAAGATTGCAGAAGAAACCAAAATAAACTACTACACATCCTATGCTCGCATATGTGTCTACCTGAATCTAGTCGAACCGCTCCCAGGCGAGGTAAGTCCTTTTCATCAAGAATTTGAATGGACTCAAATTGTTGATTATGAACATATTCCTTTTAGATGTACAAAATTCCATCAACATGGGCATCTCTTCAGAGACTGCCCCCTAAATAGGAAAGCAACAACTGAAAATGATACCAACGAACAAGAAATAGAAGCGTTCACGAAGGTAGCAAGTAAAAAAATAAACAACAACATAGCTACCCCGAAGCGGAACAAAAAAGGACCTACAGCCAGCAACAACTTCGTGTCCCTTAATCAATTAAGCGAAAATGAAACTGTACCAGTCAATGAAGTAGGGAGCATCTCCATGGCGCAGGTCCAACCCTCTAAGGTGTAGCAACATAAGCTTCTACTGGAAACTTTCTTAAAATCTCCCAATTCCAATACTGAAGAGGACAATATTCTGACAAAAGGCAAAGAACCTATCATGGAAATTATCATAGAGGCGATGGAGGAAGAACTAGAAAACATAGATATGGAAGGATTAGATATCGCAAGGCTAGAAGAAGCCTACACCAACAAGGACTACACATCTATCCTAGAGCAACAAATCCAAAAAATGGAGGAAATACTAGCCAGGGCACAACATCTCCCCTCTCTGGGTATACAGGGAGGTATGCTAATCAACACTCAGTACTTCATGAAAGAGTCCCAAAAAATAGGAAGAAAAAATTCTCTGCAGTGAATAATAGAAGTAGGGAAATAAATGGTGGATTCTGGAAATTTCCCCAAGCTGAAAAGATTCTATATCCTCACCTCCAAATATATCCCACGAATCTCATCTCATGGAACATCAGAGGGCCCAACAGCCCTACGAAGCACAATATCTTTAAAAAAAATGATCTAGGAGGAACATCTTGCAATTTTCTACATTCAAGAAACCAAATGTACTAGCTCTACTCTGGAAACCATCTTCAAAAAGATATGGAAAGGTGGTAATACAATAACGATTGATGCAAACGGGGAATTTGGAAGACTGTCCATCATCTAGAACACTCAAATCATCACCTTAGAGAACCTTCATGCCAACAAAAAATTCATTTAGGGAAATTTTTATCTGACTGGCGTGGACATCGATGGAGTGCTCACCAATGTCTACACACCTCAAAATGTGCAACAAAAATTGATGCTCCTGAAAAATCTAGAGGAAATACATCTACGGCAATCTCACCCCCTCTGGCTACTAGGAGTATATTTCAACGTGATAACCAACCTCCAGGAAAATAAGGGTGGAAGGTTGCATCTGCAATCTGATAGTAATGGATTCAAAAAACTCATCCAAAGTAATAGCCTCATTGATCTCCAAACCTCTAATGAAATCTTTACATGGAACAATAAAAGAGGGGGTGCCCAATAGATAGCCTCTGAGCTGGATATATTCCTTAGCACCGATGATCTCATCCATCTAGGAGGCAACTTGGATACCACCATCATCCCTGTAGTGGGATATGATCACTGGCCAATACAAATCGAATGGCTCCAACCAGGTTAGCATGCTCCCAAAACTTTCTGCTTTGAACATTGTTGGTTCAAGAACCTGGGGTTTAAGGAATCGGTTTCCAACTGGCGGTCTTCCATAGATCTCGCTCTAGGCACCAAAATTATCCAGTTTTAGACAAAAATAAAACTTATCAAAATACAACTGAGAGTCTGGAACAAAAAAACCTTTGCCAATATATTCACAAAGCAGAAAGACTTGGAGGAGAAAATGAAAGCACCACAACAGAAAATCATCCAAAATGGGCACACAGCTGAGACAAATCACCAGGAGAAACTCTTCACAACTCAACTGGAAGAAAGAAGGAACCAATAGGAATCCCTTTGGAGACAAGAATCCTGAATCCACTGGCTCAGATAAGGAGAAAGAAACACCAAATTCTTCCACCGCTCCACCATACAACACAAGATGCGAAACAAAACCACTCTCATCAAGAACCAAATGAGGGAAAGGCTAGAAACACAAGAAGCCATTAGGGAGGAGTTGCGTAATCACTTTACGGACATCATACAGGAACCTAATCACCAGAGGAAGGAAGCCATTGCATAAATCACCCAACATATCTCTAAGTTGATAACAAAAGATCACAACAGGACGTTTCTCGTTGTGACCACCTTAGCGGAGGTTGAACAAGAAGTCTTCCAACTGAAAGTAGGGAAATCTCCAAGGCTAGACAGGTTCACCACCAACTTATTCCACTTCTTCTATCACATCATCCAAAATGAAGTATGGGACATTGTGGAGGAATCTCGATCTACACACTGGCTGCTACCGGTGCTAATTTCCACCTTCATCACTTTGGTTCCAAAACATGATAGTGTTGCCTCTCCTACTAAGTATAGAACTATAGGTCTTTGAAATTTCATTTATAAAATCATATCGAAAGGCATAGCTAAGATGCTAAAGAAGCTCCTACACCTCATCATCTCCCTGAAGCAAACTGGGTATATTGAAGGAAGGCAGATCCTCGATGGTATCATCTTAACCCATGAGGTCATTCACTACCTCAAAACCATGAAAAAACTAGGTATGCTTCTCAAAATTAACGTCTCCAAATATTTTGAAAAATTAAGTTGGGAATACATCAAAAATATCCTCGCAACTTTTGGCTTCAGTCATACCTAGATCATATGGATTAAGAGCCTCATTACCTCTCCCTTTCACTCCATCCTAGTCAATGGCATCTCCTCTGCCACCTTTAACCCATGTAGAGGAATAAGACAAGGAGATCCTCTCTCTCCCTTCATCTTCATCATCATGGCTAAAGGCTTGGGCTGCCTTATCAAAAGCTCTATCCATACGGGTTCTTTGCTTGGTTTACCACTCCATAATATCCCTCTCTCCTCTCACCATAAATTTTTGGATGACAACTTGATCATGGGCTACCCCTTAGTCAAGGAAGCTCGTACCCTCAAATTAGTTCTTAACTCCTTCTCTGAAGCCTCCATTATAGAGATCAATAAGGAAAATCCTCAGATTTTTTTCTTCCACACCCACCCCTCCCCCGACACAAACCTAATGCAATATTTCTCATATCCTCAGCTTCTCCATTGCCACTCTTCCCTCCAAATATCTAGGAGCCTTGTTAACTGCCATCAAAAACTCCTCCTTCAGAGCTTTTCTTGCTAAAATGGAAACCCAACTCTCCAATTGGACTCATCAAACCCTAAACATTTCCTGACGTCTGGTCCTCATCAAATCTGTCTTGCAATCTCTCCCCGTCTACCTCTTCTCTTTCCTTACTACTCCCGAATGGGTTCTCAAAGCTATGCATAATTTGCAATGGAGGTTCCTCTGGGGAGGTACAAAAGGTAAGAACAGATGGGCCTTAGTCAATTGGAAAGTTGTTTTCACCCCAAAACATTAGGGATGTCTCGGTCTTTGGGATACTGAACATAACAACACCATAACGGGAGCTAGCATCTAGTGGAAATGGGTCTCCAATCCCAATATCCCTTGGGTGAACCTATAAAAAGCCAAGTATGCACAATATTGGACAAAGGAAGATCATATTAGATACAACTTAGATCTGCCAGGCTCCCAAATATGGAAAGCAGCTAGCCAACAAAAAAATATAATCCAAAATCACAAGTTCTGGGAGCTATGAGACGGGAGCCAAGCTATATTCTGGGAGGATTCATGGGAACAGATGCCAAGCCTGTCCTCCATCTTCTACAGGCCTCTTTTGAATTCTATGCTCCAAGGTAGGTAATGACAGAATGCTCAGGACTTCTAGACGGATGACACCTCACTAGGCTACAGACAATGGATTCACACAATCAGATGACAGGAAAAATGGAACAATGAAATCCACACTGAAATGTGGGAGGAGATTAGCAACAGATAAAAATCCAGGTCAAAACAGGTCCTGATATCCTTTGCTAGAGGCACATTCCTAGTGGAACTTACTCAACCAGGGAAGCTTACAATATCCTCCATCAACAGGGTCCTGGACTAGCCGACGACATCTGAAAAAAGATTTGGAAGGCTCACCTATGTCCCAAAATAACCTCTTTCCTATGGTTTCTCAGTAAACGATTCATCCTCATACGGGATAATCTATTGAAGTGAGGGTTTGTAGGGCCCTCCAGATTTCCTCTCTATCAGGTCAACTAGGAAACCATCAATCACCTATTGGACCAATTTCCTACTGCCAACTCCCTATGGGATATAATTGTTTTCATATACTGTCGGTCCAGCCGTGCTAGAGGTAGCATAATCCAAACCATCAGAAATTTGTAGGAAAATCCTTACACCAGTAACCTGTTGAATAGATTATGGAAAATCACTCTAGGTATCCTCATTTGGAACATCTGGAAGGAACGAAATAGTCACATATTCAAGGGTAAGGCCTCTACTCCTAATCAAATTTGGGACAGGATTCATAGCAACCTCACTGAAACTCTGGATTCAGATGCTTGGAGTAAGGAGGACCTACCCATTGTGGTAGTTGGATGTCACATTTGGAACAACTGGAAAATGAGTCTCTGTTATGAAACCAACTCCAAAAATAGAAGAAAAAGAGATCAATGCCTTAGAAATCAGACACTTTGAGGGGGAAACCTCCAATAAATTACATCAATGAATAATTATTAGATGATACAAATGACCAAAACCTCCTTCTATATATAGGAGTCCATGGGGCCATAATATATTCCTAGCCAAGCTAACAACAATAATGTAAGGGCACAATAATAACAATATTGGGGTTACAGGAATACAACAATAACAATAAGGGGGCTACACTAGTAACAATAAGGGATTAAAATATTAATATAGGGATCTAACATGCCCCTCTCCTTCAAAAAGTGTTTTCCTCAATGTTTGAGTAGCTCTGGGTGCTTCTGTATAAAATTCGCATGCTCCCATGTAGAATCTTTAGGGGGTAAGTTCTTCCACTTGATGAGATACTCTGAAATTGCTCGATTTTGTAGCTATCGAGTTCTTGTTTTTGTGACCGCTTTACGTTCCTATATTATTTTTCCTTCTTCATCGAGTTCTGGAAATATTGTTTGAACTTGAATATTTTCACCTATAACCTTCTTTAATCATGAAACATGGAAAACTAGATGCACTTGCGAACAAGAAATAAGCTCCAATTTGTATGCCATAGTACCAATATTTTGCAATACCTTTTAAGGATCATAGAACTTTGGTGATAATTTATCATCCTTCTTATCTTTCTTGAGGGAAATTTGTTTGTATGGTTGTAGCTGTAAAAATACCCAGTCTCCTACATCAAAACTTCTCTCACTGCGATGTTGATATGCCTATTGTTTGATTCAATTTTGTGCCAAATTTAGGTTATCCTTTAAGAGTTGAAGAACTTCTTGTTTATGCTCAATGTGATCTTCCATTTCTTGAACCTTATAATTTTCTCTTAAAGATGATGTGATGGGTGGTGGATGATATCCATAAAGTGCCATAAATGGGGTGATTTTCATTGCAGTATGGAAGGAAGTGTTATACCACCATTTAGCGAGAGGTAACCACTTGACCCATTATGTTTTTTTATCAGATACAAAACAACAACGATATCCTTCCAAACATTTATTCACTATCTCAGTTTGACCATCGGATTGAGGATGATAGAGCTATGAGGTAATTGAGTACCAAAACAAGAAAATAACTCCGTCCAAAAATTTCCAGCAAAAATGGGATCTCTGTTGCTCACAATAATCTTTGGGTTTCCATATAGCTTTTGAATTGTGTCCATTAATGTAGTAGCAACTGTACTTGCTTTAAATGGATGAGATAATGCACAAAATTGTGCATACTTGGTAAGTCTATCGACTACCACCATGATGATGCTCTTTCCTTTGGACATAGGTAAACCTGTGATAAAATCCATTGAAATCTCCTTCGAGCGTAGACTTGGAATGGATAAAGGTTGTAGAAGACTCGAGATCTTAATTGTTTCAACTTTATTTTGCTAGAAAACCAAACATTCCGCCACAAAATTTTTAATATTAGATTTAAGGCCATCCCAAAAAAGTTCTTTCTTCACCCCATGGTAAGTTTTTAAAAATCCTGAGTGGCCTCCTAAAGGAGAAGTGTGCAATTCCAAAAGAATATTTTGTTTTTTTTTGGAATTATTACAAAGATATAAGCGATCTTTGTACCATAAGGAATCATTTTTCCAACTAAATGTATACGATGTACTAGGATATTTCTACAACTTTGGAATGAGTGTCGACACTTCTTCCTGCTTCTTCCATTCATCCCTTTCTTCGGTTATCCAATCTGGTTGGATAATAGAAATGACACAAAGAAATGCTTCCACCTCTTCATTCTTTCTTGAGAGTGCATATGCAACAAAATTTAGCTTCCCTTTTTTATAGATTATTTCAGAGTCATAACCCAACATCTTTGTGACCCATTTTTGCTGCTCTTCTTAAGATATTTTTTGTTCCAAAAATTGTTTAAGACTATCATGATCAATTTTTACCTTCAAGTGTCTTCCCATTAGGTAAGGTTTCCATTTCTTTAGTGCATGTAGTATTCCTAACATTTCATTCTCATAAATAGCTTTCTGTAAATATTTTCCTTTAATTGGATGACTTTCAAAAGCAATGGGTCTTCCTTCTTGAACTAAAACAACAAGAATTACATTTCCTAAGGCATCACATTCCACAATAAATTTTTTGGTGATCTGGCTTAGCTAAGACCGGTGCAAGGTACATTTCCTCTTTAAGATGTTCAAAGGCCTTAGTTGCTTCAGGAGTCCATTTTAAATGCATCTTACTTCAATAATGTTGTTAAAGGTGCTGCTATTATCCCATAATTCTTAACAAACTTGTGCTAATACCCTATTAACTCGAGAAATCCTCGCAACTTCTTTAAGGTTGTGGGGACTTTCCATTCCTTAATGGATTTAATTTTTTTAGGGTCTACCTTAACACCCTTGTGAGATACAATATGACCCAGATATTCCACCTCTTGTACTCCAAAGAAACATTTGGATTTTTTTTCATATAATTGTTTCTCCTACAATAGTTTGAGAACCCTGTCAACATGTTGAACATGATCCTTCTAAGACCTGCTATAGATTAGTATATCATCAAAAATTACTAGCAAAAATTTTCTAAGGAAGGGTTTGAAAATGGAATTCATCAACCCTCGAAATATAGAAGGTGCATTGGTAAGGCACAAAGGAATGACCAAAAATTCATAATGACCCTCATGAGTTCAAAATGCTATTTTCAGAATATCTTTATTTTTCATTCTAATTTGATGATATCCTAAACAAAGATCCAACTTGGTGAAATAAATTTCTCCTTGTAATTCATCCAATAATTCATCAATCACAAGAATGGGAAATTTATCTTTAATGGTGAGCTTATTGAGCTCACTATAATCTGCACACATGCACCATGATCCATCCTTCTTGTGCACCAATATTACTGGAGCAGTGAAAGAACTTTGACTAGGTTGAATTATACTAGCCTCTAACAATTCTGCAATCATACGTTCAATTTCGCTCTTTTGGACATAAGGATATCTATAAGTCCTGATGTTTGGAGGAACACTTCCTGAAATCAAATGAATAGCATGATCATGATCACGAATAGGTGGGAGTCCTTTGGGAGTTTCTAACACCTTGGAATGATTTTCCAAGGCCTTTTGGAGATCTACAAAAATAGATGATTTTGATGTTGGAACTTCTAGTGAGCATAATTGTGCAATTACACCTCATTTTTCTTTCTTCAGAATGTTTTTTATGACATTAGAGATTATTATCTTTCCTATATTCCCTGCGATTTGACTTCCTTTCCTTCAGAAAAAAATTTCAAGAAAAGTTCTTGAAAATTAAAAGCTACCATCCCCAAAGATTGTAACCATTGTACTCCTAGTACAACATAAACACCTCCCATTGGAATGGAAAGCATTGAACTTTTCAATACATATTCCCCCATGGTTAGCTTGATATTATGACATTTTCCAGAGAAATTTATAGTTCCACCATTTGCAACCATCACTTGACATTTTGGTGCTGGGTATAGGAAACAATTCAATTCCTTGGCTACCTTACAATGAATAAAATTATGGGTACTACCCAAATCAATCAAAATTATTACCTTTTTCTTCTTGATATATCCTTCTATCTTGAGAGTTTGGGGAGTTGTAATTCCTGCCAATGCATTACACGATATGTTCAAACTCATTTCTTTCTCTTTTAGGGTTGGTTCCTAGTGTATATCCTCTTCTTTTGAAGATTCTTGTTCATTTTATTCTTCTTCTCCATAATCTATGTAAAATAGTTTCTTCTGAGCACACTTATGATGTTTAGTTTATTTTCCATCACAAATTTCTCTTTTTTCTTCCAATTTTTGTGGTGTCAACATTGTAGGTTGTGGAAGTATAGAAGTTGCAACACTTCCATATTAATATATTTGAGTGGTAGGCTTCCTTGTCGCCATAATTTTACATTCAATTTTTGTTGCTAACCTGTTGTAGCCTCTACAACACCCTCCAAAAATAACGCCACTTTAAAAAAATTTTGGACCCCCTTGATCACAAAGAAAAGTTAAGCAGAAAATCAGGAAGACTAAGTCGTTGAGTCGCAAATCTAAAATTTGAGGAAAACGGCGACTCCACGACCTTACGACCTCGCGACACTGAGGTCGCAAGGTCGCAAGGTCGCACTCCCCTCACACCACCTCACCATGCGACCTTGCGACCTCATTAATGGCCCGCACATGCGACCTTTTTTATATATGGGAGGTCGCTAGGTCACATTTTTCATATGCAGCGGATAGAAAAAAGCGCCTCTTACAAGTTGACTGGAGCGTGATTTCCCCAGGTAAGTTTCCATTCTTCCTCTTGTTGTTTCCTTTTTTATTATTCTTGCCAAATCCCTGCATTCCTTAGCCTTTAAATTGACATTTACCTCAGCCATTGTTTTCATTTCTTGCTTAGGGTTTCCTTCCGTTTCCAGTTTTCACCACACTTACTCAACTCATCATAGTTTCGTATCCAGCCTCCCATGGCTTATACCCTACTTCAAAAGCTACCCCTTGACTCTGCCTGGACCCATTTAGCTTTTTATTTTCCCAGTTAAAGGGAAAAAACAACCCCACGTCGTGCGCGCTCAAAACCTCGGCAAGCCCTAGTGCGACTTGCGACCCCGCGACCTAGTCGCCAGGTTGCAAGGTCGCATTCTCTCTGTTATCTCGAAACTTGTGACCCTACGACCTCACGACCTAGTCGCAAGGTCGCAAGGTCGCATCTTCTCCATTTTCCGCAACTTGTGACCTAGCGACCCTCGCGACCCAGTCCCAAGGTCGCAAGGTCGCATTTCCATTTTTTCCCACGATTTGCGACCTAGCGACCTAGCCACAAGGTCACAACGTCTCATCTTCATCATTTTCTCACAATCCGCAACCCCGCGACCTTGGGAACTAGTTGCAAGGTCGCAAGGTCGCACCTTGGCCATTTCTTACGACCTGCAACCTCGCAACCCAGTAGGACATTTATTCGGTTTTTCCTGTGTCCTAGTTGAAATAATTGATAAACTGTAATTGGTCTTATATCATCATGGCATATTTCTTATCTTGGGAATATTTCATGAATAATATAGGTGAATTTGAAGCAGACTTGGAGTGTATGCTTGTCCTCTCGGATTCCAGCGACATGGGACCTCCAGTGTCCCGGAAGAAAGAAAATAACTTGGCAGTGGAAGATACGGAGATGGAAATGCCAATGTCCCCACCCCTGATATACAAAGATACCCTTTCCACATTTTCCAAAGGGGACAGCATGCGATGGTACCAAGTGTACCAAGAGTTTGCCAAAACAGAATTCCCGGAAGACCTCCCCGATCAGGAGATATACTTAAAGTTTAAAAGGTCCAAGCTCCATCTCACAGGTGCTCATCTGGCAATATTCCCATGCCCAGAGATGATGGATTAGATCATACATAAAACAAATCCCAAGAAGTTTGTGATTAGAGATAGTGAAGGCAAAGCCTTCACAATGCTAAAAGGCTCAGATGCCCATGTTTATTACTCTTTTCTAGAGCGGGAAGAATATTTCACAGAAGAATGGGCCATTTCTCATGTAGTTCCTGTATTTGACACTATAAGGCAATGGTGGGAGGAGCCCAAGAAGTTTAAGGTCAAGAAAGACCAGGAATACCCAGTGGCGAGCCTCAGGAAAGTATATAAATTAGTGGCTTCCATGCTTTGCAACTGTACGGGCGCCCAGATGCCACTACCTTCAACGGCATATGGGAAATTCTCATGGAGTCCATCACGGTGCACGACACCCGTTTCAACTAGGCTAGCATGTTGATGACCTCCATTCATAAAAAATTATCCTCGGCATTAGTACCTGATGAAGGAATGCCTTCCAAATTCTATATGGCCTCTTATTTATTGGATGTCGTCTATTCTAGATTGCACTTTGAGGGATGGGTACATAACTGGGAGCCCAAACAGACCCGTGCCATTCATCTACAAACCAAGGTGTTTTGGGAATCCTGATATAAACAGGACATAGAGCCGATCTCCCAAGTGTTCATCCCTGCTCTATACAGGAAATTATTCGGCCAAGACGCTCCTTGGCAAGCCATGGATACGCTAAGAAAAGTGGTGCATTGGTTTCCTTTCGCCGAATATACATTCATCCGAGTCTTTGGCTTGTTCAGGGCACCACATGCTATGCCTCGTTTTGTTACAGAAAAAATTCTCATGCTGGAGGTCTGTTTCCAAATGTCGTCAGGTTTCTCCAGGGTACTGTCGAAAGGTAAGAAGAGGTCGTGGCCCTCTCTACCCATCACTATCGGTGCATACACAGTTAAAGACTTCAAAGAGGTAGAGGCAGAAGGAGAAGAGATGAAAATTTATCACTTTGGGGCTTTATAATACCGAACATATGACCCGAATAGGATACTTCCTGAACATTGCAAGAAGGCTAAATTCAAATGGAACTATCAACACACTGAACGCCTGGGAGAGGATGAAAGAAGGAACTAGTACAATGCAAATAGACAACTTGCTCTAGGGTAGACTCTAGCCAAGAATACCCAGATGACCAAACCTTGGAAGCAAGGAGTCGTGAATTAGGTGGTGCTTCTTCCTCTCTAGCTAAGAAGCCTCGGACCAGTACAGGGCAAAGTACCTCTACCCAGCAGAAAGAAATAGAGGCAAAAGCCCAACAAGAGAGAGAAAAGAAAATGAAAGAGGATGAGGATAAGCGCATGAAGAGCCTAAGGGCAGAACAGAAGAAGAAAAAGGCTGAGGAGGCCAAGAAGGAAAAGGAGAAAAAAGAGGCGGAGGCTGCAGCAGAACAGGAACTCAAGAAAGAGCTAGACAAAGTGGAAGTTGAGCAAGCCGCAATAGCTGAGCATAAAAGGAAGGCCAAATTAGAAGTAGTGGCAGAATTAGAGCTCAGGCAAAGGAAAGAACATGAGAAGTTAGAAGCTGAATGCCGACAAAGGGAAGAGGAGGAAAAGAAGAAGAAACAAGGAGAGGATGAAATGCTGGAGGACATCGAGGTATCTCCGCTTGAGGTACCTCTGGGTAGTACACGAGCCTCGCTCTCTGATGTCAGTTCCCCCCAAGGGCAAGAGGAGGAGGTATTCGACCTCACCAAGCTCACATTCGATCAGTTCTCTTTCAAAATCTAGCAGGAGAAGAGAAGATGTCTGGCGCAAAATCCTTCCACTGCATCCACAGTCGCAACCAGAAAAGACATAGTCCTTGATACTAGGACTAATCCTGTGATGATAGCATCGGATGGCATAGCTTTCACTGTGGCCGTGGAAGAAAATGTGACAAGAATGAGTAGAGAGATCATTTCTCTACAAAACAGACTACAAGAAGCAGAGCAACGGGAAAAAAGGGCGGAATAGGAAAGGACAACATTGAGAGAGGAGGTTCAAAAACTCCAAAACAAATCTTCCCCTGTCAATGAAGTTCCGCTTGCCATTCTAAAGGAGTTCGACACATTAGAGGCGACCATGAGGCAAGTGTATGGGGAAATGTTCACCATAAAACAAACATTCGCCCCATTGGTAAGAGCACAAGTAGAGACTAAGCAGAAGCACGAGTAGTGGAAGGAGGCCTCAACTGCCTTGGATTGAGTGATGGACTGGACAACACGGTACCCTCAGGCCCATGAGCATTTGCGAAAGAAGGATTGGATTCATACGCAAGACGCCAAAGTCCAAATCCGGATGAAAAACAGTCCAAGGATAAGCTATCCAAAGATTTAGACAAAGTAATGGCGGCATACGAACACCTAATTAGTGGCATCGACTCGATGCACATCCGTCACCACATCCCTTCGCTGGGGGCACTGGACGAGGCAAAAACCTGGGATCAGTTAGATCAATAGATCCAGTCATTTCTCCAGCCCATTAGGCAAGCTGCTGCCACTCCCGATCTTGCAGCGTCACGAGAAAACCTGGGCCAGTTTCTTGTCGTGCTAGTATGGATTTACACCAAGCTCGCCTCTCTTTCAAACCTGATCTCACAGAAGAAAGAAACTCTAGTCCCCAAATCTTTGGAGTGCATACATCGGTTGAAAGAGGAGGTCCCTCTGGTTTCTCCCATAGCAGTAGAGTGTCAGACCTGGCAAGAATTCCTCAAAGGAAAGTAGATTGATGCCCCTGACCTCTCAATTGTGCACTCATCTTCCTAACCCAGTGGCATTAGGTTGTCGGTAGCACTTAGAGGCAGGTCACAGGTCGCACCGCCCAACCAGGTCGCAGGTCGCACTCACCAGCTAGGTTGCAGGTGGCAGTTTCCTCCTAGGTCACAAGGAAACTCAACAGGCCGGCAGGCGAAGAGTTAGGAAGCCCAAAGGGCAAGTTTTGATCTATAAAACCCCCTCTGGGGTAAATGTAGAGATATTTTTTTTGAGACTCAAGAGATATACAACATTGTATTGAAAGATAACAGTCTTTTTTCATATGAATACAGATACCTGTTGAAACTCCTTTCGGATCTAATGTGTTTTTTTGTGTGAACACTATGAGTATTTCTATACAGTTTCAAACATCTTTTGATTAATGAAACTGCACTCTTAATGGCATAATTTATGCATTATGGTTTCCTGTACTTGTGTTAATGATGTTAAGTTTAATCACTTTCTTAATGGATGTTAATGACTTTGTTTATTAGCATTTAGTTTTATCTTTCAGGAAGTAAATGGGTATCTCACCATAAAGAATTGTTTCTTTTGTGGTCAGAATAGCCTACAAGCATCACCCCAAAGATGTGTTGTTAACAACACCTCCTTCGGCGTGTATGCTTTATTATTTGTCTCGCTACGCATAGTGTTATACATGTGTTTAATGCATCAACCATGTATCTTGTATCATGTGAATAAGCGTGTGTCTGCAGGTTCAATCAAGTTCTTTTGAGACAGAAGGGAAGGTAACTTAAGTGGTAGCCAGACCCACACCCTAGATGGTATCCCTATTCCAAACGGTTCAAGGTCCAATTGGGACTTTTTACCAGGGAGATCCCCTACTGTTGGCCGGACAATTTTTCCCGTCAACAAAATTGGTGCTAGAAGGAGGGCCTGATGGCATCCTCCCAGAATACAACCAACATTCCATCACAAACTCCCCATGGGGAGGTCATAAACGACGATACTATCCCTCCCCCATTGGAAGCTATTCCGGGGGAGGAGGTTCCATATTATGAAATTACCAGAGAGCAGTTGAGAGCCTTGCGCCCAGCTACCCACAATCTCATCAAGGATTTGCGATATGCCCCAATCATGAGTTTCTTGACCAATACTAGGACCCTGGATGAAAACATCACTCATAATGGTGCCCTGGTGAGTACCATACACCAGTTAGTGAATCTCATGGTTGAAGACCTCACCACCACTGTTCAAGGTGACGAACCAATCCTGAGCTCGAAGAGGGCGAAGAGGAGGAATTTGGTACAACTAGACCTTTCCCCGACCCTCAGCCCAACCAAGCCCAACTGAACAACAACCAGGCACACGCCCCACCTGGGGGAGGTGATGGAGATAGAGGCTGAGGGAACGAAGGCGAGGGAAATAGAGCCCGCAGAAATGAAGGTGAGGGGAATAGAGCCTGCAGAAACGAAGGCGAGGGAAATAGAGCCCGCAGGAATGAAGGTGAGGGGAATAGAGGCCGCAGGACTAGAGGTAGAGGAGATAGAGGCCATGGCCAAGGAAACCGTGCTAACCACCGCCGCGCAAACCCAAATAGGTCACCTGTCCACAATTGGGGATATCTTAGAGACATGGCCAACTGTGAGAGATATCAAGATGAACACTCTCGCCATGAGGGAGAAGCATCGGTGTCAGGTACAGGGAGTGAATATGAGCCTGAGATCAGGCACCACTAGTAGGCTAGGAGAGTGCAACCACTTGCCTGGATGGTCCAGTCCCCATTATATCTTTTGGGCCCCCTCCACGACCTGCCTAGGCACCCTGAGAAGCATCTCCCCAAGTTTGATCTCGAGAAACGCACCTTGGCCGAGGATCATATAAGTAGCTTCTATCTCTCCCTGAAAATCATGAGGGTTCAAACAAATGAAGTTCCTTGCCGCCTATTTCCGCACACTCTTGAAAACAAAGCGGACACCTGGTACCGCTCCCTCCCCAGTGCCTCCATTACATCATGGGACCAGTTCCATTGCACATTCCTGTAGAAATGTTCAGAAGACAAAACCCCTTCCATGATCCTCATGGAGTTAAGTACCATCAAGTGCCATAAGAAAGAGAAGGTTAGAGACTTGAATCAGCGCTTTGCCACCATACTGCAAAATTTCCCCCCCAACCTGGCATTGGATGACTCAATTACCATGGACTATTATACAAAGGCTCTCCCTAGGGATATCACCATCTTCGTAAAACGCGAAGCTCGGCCCACCCTTGCAGCAAACTACATAGCCGCCCTCGCTGTAGAAAGAGACATGCTTTCTATAGGAGCCATCGATCAAGAGGCCAGAGATGACCACAAACCAATCAGAAAAAATGGTCAGTCCTCCACAAACAAAACCATGGATAAGGATAAGGATGCTTTCGACTTCGAGAGTATAGAAAAGACCCTCAAGCTATTGAAAAATGATGTCTCTGACCTGAAGAGGAAGGGTATAGAATCCACGACTAGCACCAAGACACCTAAGTGCTTTTTCAGAAAGAGAAACCACAACACCAGCCGACCTCTGTCTAACCCAAACACTGTTCTCAACGTGGAATAAATAGGAAAAGATAACTTATATTCTTTCCACCAGGCTTCCCACTCTGAAAAAACATGCCCACAACGGATTGGCAACATGACGGCAGTGGTAAATCAGCTTCTGGACAATCAAACCCCAGGGGATGCAGGGGAGGATGATGCTTCCAACCATGATGAGGATTTGCCCCTAGATGAAGAACCGGGGTCCTCGGTTCTTGCATTTGATATTATACACAGGGACAACAATCTTACTGTCACTAATATCAACATGGCAGACAATCCTAACGCCCAACCCGTAAGAAAATATAGCCTTAGGAGCAAAGGACCGGTCCCTGAACCATCCTTTGAGGAGAAGAAAAGGGCTTTCTTAAGGAAAAACCTCCCCCCGGGGAATGAACAACAAGCTGCCCCTGAGAAGCCCACCAATAACAACACCCGAGAAAATCAAAAGAGCAAGCTCCTGGTGGGGTCCCCCAAAACCACTACCGAGCCCTGTCCTCAATCTGATTTCGCTTATAACATTGTAGAGGACATGAAGAAAACCATGGCTAACATCTCCCTCTACGAGCTTGCCCGCATCATGAACCAATGAAAACTCATTCTTAAAGCCTTCGCCAATACCTCAACTACTAAGCCTGTGAGCAATACGTCCGTACAAGCCAGTCCGAGTGTTAAGTCTATTGTGAATGCCATCAATGCAAAATCCAGGGGATCTACTGCTCCCTTCCTGTTATCTTTTGAGATTTTTAACTTCAACGTCCATAACTATCTAGTTGACTACGGCGCATCCACAAACGTCATGCCCCTATCTATTTGTAAGAAGCTGAACATCCGCCTGGAGAAAAATGATGCGAGGATCATTCAACTTGACAGATCACAGTTGCTGGCTATAGGAGAACTGAATAATGTCATAATCCACCTCTCGTCTAATTCTAGAGTCCACCAATGTATTGACATTGTGGTTGTTGACATTTCAGAAGCGTACGGCCTATTACTTAGCAGAGGCTGGTCCAGTAAGCTGCAAGGATATTTTCCACCGACTGGTCCCACCTGTGGCTTCCGTACAAGGGTTGGAATAACCAAATCAGAGTTGAAAATGAACCATATATGAAATATACTGTGACTGATCTTGATGCTACTAACGAACCCATCAGTTTTTCCCAGGAGGAGCTTGGCATGTGCTTCTTCGAAGCCATTTTCGGATGTTATCATCCTCCTCAGTCTCCAGTAGACCCCGAGATCTAGTCTGAACTAATGCTCATCGTGGAAGACCAACCCACTCCCGTCTCATGCAAAATCGAAGTCCTGCCCCAACCTAAAACCCCAAAGGAGCCAGAAAATGACGTTTGGACCCTGTACTACGACAGTTCCAAAACCCATGACGGAGCTGGCGTGGGCTGCATCTTGCTGGACCCTCAAAAGAACAAATTCTTGATTTCGTGTCGGCTCTAGTTCCAGTGCACCAACAATACTGCTGAATATGAAGCTCTAATCCTCGGACTCAAGAAGGCATTGGATTTAAAGGTAAGGTGCTTACAAGTCATTGGAGACTCTGAGATCATTACTCGACAAGTATGCAATACCATTCATTGTTTGTCTCCGCATTTAGAAGCTTATCAACAAGAGGTATGGCGTCTTATTTCTACTTTCGATGCATTTGGAATCAAATTTTTTCTTATAATGCACAATGCAGCAGCTGATACTCTGGCTAATGCTGATGCTAGATTTACTCCTTTGAGGGATAGCTTTTCTATTGAATTTATATATCGACACTCCATGCTAGATAATATTACTAATTTACGCGTTTTTGATGATGATCAACAGATATTGGAATTTATGCTCAACACTGAAGTATTCAAAGATGCGGCAATTGATGAGGTGGATCATGACCAAGATTTGCAAGAATAGCATGACAAATTCAAGGAGAACCCCATGCCCAAGGGGATAGTGTCACTTGAAAATATCTTCGATCTGCAAAGCTGATTCCACGGCCCCCCAAATACCAAAGTAAAAAGTTCCATCTTGGCACATTGGTGAGTGGACTTGGGATCGGATGAGAACTCGAAGTTCATTAACCTTGGGAAAGACTGTACTGACGAAGAGATGCAGGCCTTCACCCAACTATTTCGGAAGTATCGAGACATATTTTCTTGGAAGTATGATGATTTACGTACGTACGATACTCAGATTATTCAGCACGTGATACCCATGAAGGAAGGCGTGAAGCCATTCTAAGAGAAGCTCATAAAAGTGCATCCTACTTTGGAACCGATGATTCTGAAAGAACTTAAGAAGCTTTTAGATGCACGCATCATCTTCAAAGTTTGCCATTCCACGTGGGTGTCAAATTTGGTCTCAGTACAGAAGAATTCTAGGGAGATCCGCTTATGTGTGGATTTCCGGAATTTGAATCAGGCCTCAAATAAATACAATTACCTGGTGCCACCTATGGAACAAATATTGCAAGTTGTTTCCGGATCTGAGATGTTCTCCTTATTGGATGGGTTCTCTGGTTACAACCAAGTGCTGGTAGCTGAGCCGGACAGACTGAAAACTACCTTTCAGACCAAATAGGGAACGTTCGCTTTTAGGCGCATGCCTTTTGGATTGATAAACGCGGGGGAAACTTTCCAACGGTCCATGGATATAGCTTTCTGTGGTTTGATACGGCAGAGCGTGGTAGTCTATTTGGATGACGTCACCGTGTTGTCAAAACATCGGGGCGATCATTTACGCCACCTCAAGCAAATCTTTGAGAGGTGCAGAAAGTACGAGATTTCACTTAACCCGAAGAAGAGTGTTTTCGTTGTGGCAGAAGGAAATTTGCTGGGCCACATTATAACTAAGCAAGGCATTTTTGTAGATCCAAAGCAGGCGAAAGCCATTGCCCAAATTCTCCCCCCCGAGCAGTAAGAAAGCAATGCAATGTTTCCTGGGGAAAATCAATTTTTTCCGTAAATTCATATCGGATTTCACCTAGATAGTCAGGCCTTTGCAGGGGATGATAAAAAGGAATGCGGTGTTCAAATGGAATCTGCCAGAGAAGGAGGCCTTCGACAAAATCAAGCAGGCTATAGCTGAAGTGCCATCCCTCCAAAGTCCAAATTTTAGCAAAGGCTTTATCCTGTATACGTTCGCTTCAAATTCATCACTTGCAGCTGTCCTCACACAGAAAGACAACAAAAATGATGAACGGCCTATTTCCTTCATGAGTACTGGTTTACAAGGAGCTAAATTGAACTACCTTGAAATCGAAAAGAAAGCCTATGCGGTTTACAAAGCAGTCAAGCATTTCAGGGCCTACATCTTGAAAAACCATGTCACATTTTTCATCCCCCACCCAGCTGTTCACTCACTGTTTGTGCAGCAAGAGCTAGGTGAGAGGCGAGGCAACTGGCTAGCGTGTCTGCAAGAGTATGATTTAGAGTTTAAACTAGCACACACCGTTAAAGGACAAGGATTGTGCCAAATGACTACGGAGGCCGCAAGTTCACATGGAGTTGAAGAAGAGTGTTGGGAACAGGAAATCAACATGTATCAGAGTGACCATGTGCCTTAGCAGAGAAGCCCATCCTGGTACTGTGACATTTCAGGATACTTAGCCCAGAGCGTCCTGGACCCTGCTCTAACTGCCCAGCAGAAACGCATGATAAGACTGAAAGCTGCATCTTACACGTTGATCCAGGGTAAGATTTTCAAGAAACATTACGATGGATTCATGCTACGCTGTTTGGAACATGATGAAGCACATAAAATATTGACCAAGCTGCACGATAGACTAGCTGGAGGTCATTTTGCAGGCAATACCACCACCCATAAGATAATGTGCGCAGGATACTATTGGCCAACCCTTTTCAGAGATGCGCATGTGTCCGGAAGTGCACTCAGTGGCAGAAATTTGCAAACTAGGAAGCGCGGCCAGCCGCCCCTTTACTATCAGTAGCGGTGGAAGAACCTTTTCAACAGTGGGGTTTGGACGTGATTGGCGAAATCATACCTCACTCTTCCAAGCAACACCGGTACATTCTTACTGCTACCGATTATTTCACCAGGTGGGTCGAAGCAACACCTTTACGCCAAATCAATGATCAAGATGTAATAGAATTCGTCACTCATTCCATCATCACCAGGTTTGGCATTCCAACTTCCTTGGTTTTCGATAATGCAACTTAATTTCCATCTTTCAAATTGTATGATTTTGCTCTGGAAAATGGTATTGTTCTTAAACATTCTAAAAATTATTATCCTCAAGGAAACGGGTTAGCTGAGTCAACTAATAAAAACCTTATCTTCATTATTAAGAAGACCCTGCTGTCCCACTAGCGCAACTGGCACAATGCCCTTCACAATGCACTTTGGGCCGACCGCGTCACGCCCAAGTCCTCCATAGGCACCTTTCCATATTTTCTCGTGTATGGAAAAGAAGCTGTTCTTCCTCCCCATTTATCTCTCCCTGCCCTTCAGTTGTCCCAAGAATGTCATGGTACCCCATACCCTACCTTGCAGACTCAGATCGACACCCTACTGAAGTTGGAGGAAGAAAGACAAAAAACCCAGGAAAAGTTCGCCATCCACCAAAGCCGAATCAATAGATGGTTTGATAGAAAATCCGCAGGGAATAAAAACTTTGAGGTAGGAGACCTGGTCCCGAAGTGGGATAAATCTCACGAAGAAAATGGAAAACATTCCAAGTTCCAAGCACTGTGGACAGGTCCTTTCCAAGTTAAGGAGAAATTAGGTTCCCACACGTTTAGACTGCAAACTCTTGAGGGAAGAGTCGAGGTCCTCCCAGTAAATGGGCATGACCTCAAACATTAATTCACTTAGTAGCCTCAGAGGGCTATCTTATCCTTGTACCGTATTTTCGCTGCCTTTTGTCATCGCGTGGCCTCGACAAGTCCTTTTCCGCTAAATTTTATTTATATTTTATTTATTTTTTTTAATCAAAAAAAAATAAAAAATAAAAATAAAAAAATAAATAAAAATAAAAATAAAATAAAATTTAAAAACTAAGGACTTGTCGTGAGCCACGCAATTGGCAATAATCGCAAATGTGTCTATGCCTAATGGAAGGCCTTTTCCTGATAGACACGAAGGTGGTAAAAGATTTCTTGTTATTGAAACCCAGAGCAGCACATGACCTAGCTCAAGCCATCAAATGGGGAAGCCCAGCTAGCAAGTTTGAGAGGGTGTCTGCCAAAGAAAGTGCGATACAATGGTGACTAGATCGGAAGGGAACAGAGGGACTCCATGTTACGTCAGGGCATCCGGGAAAAACCAAAGTTCTCATACCATACCAGGAGCAACCTCTCTGCAAGTAAAATAAGTCAAGATCCCTCATCCTCCCAAGCAAAATTTTCCCATCTCAAATAAGTGCCACGAGAACATCTAAATAAGTGCCCCAGGCACATTCAAAATAAGTGCAATAGCACACTCATAAAGGGTAAAGGATTGAGAAAGGCTTCCTACGTAGAGAGGTGATATGACGACTCCGCCGGGGTATTGACCAGGCTCGCTGGCAGTGGAGCAACGTTCATGACTCCTAGGCAGTGACTCCACCGGGACCGAGAGGTTCGCTGGCAGCAGAGCAACACAATGAGGAAAAAATAATCGTACCGGACCCTGTAGCTGCCTGGAGTTCTCCATCCCTTTCAGTCCGGAAACCTGAAGAAGTGAAATTCGGTTAACCAGCACCGGAACAAACCAGCAAACCAAGAAACCTCACAAGGTGCAAAAAATTTAGTCAGTGTTGAGCTTAAGGTAAAATGAACAACTAGCGAAGGCCCCTCCCTCCCCCCTCCAAGGCTAACCATCGACAGAGACTCTGAGTTTGTCCAGTGAATCGCCATTTGTTGTAGCCTCTACAACACCCTCCAAAACCCCTAATTTAAAAAAAATTTTTGGAGCCCTCGAGGACAAAGAAAAGATGCTAAAGGTCGTGAAGACTCTCTTTGTAAAATGTCCTAAAATTTGTGGAAGCGACCTTGCGACCCCGCGACCCTGAGGTCGCAAGGTCGCAAGGTCACGAAGTCGCATTCTCCTCACATTACCTCGCCATGCGACCTTGCGACCTCATTAATGGCCCGCACGTGCAACCTTTTTATATATGGGAGGTCGCTAGGTCGCATTTTGCATATGCAGCGGATAGAAAAAATGGCTCTGACAGGTCGACTGGAGCGCGATTTTCCCAGGTAAGTTGCCATTTTCCTCCTGTTGTTTCTTTTTTTAATTATTTTTGCCTTATCCCTGCATTCCTCAGCCTTTAAATTGCCCTTTACCTCAGCCATTGTTTTTATTTATTGCTTAGGGTTTTTCTTCTGATTCCAGCTTTCACCCCACTTGCCCAACTCATCATAGTTTCTCATCCAGCCTCTCATGGCCTGTACCCTGCTCCAAAAGCTATCCCTTGACTCTGTCTGGACCCATTTAGCCTTGTATTTTTCCAGTTAAAGGAAAAAAAAACTCCACGCCGTGCGTGCCCAAAACCCCGGCAAGCCCTAGCGCGACTTGTGACCCCGCGACCCCGCGACCTAGTCGCTAGGTTGCAAGGTCGCATTCTCTCCGCTTTCTCGCAACTTGCGACCTCGCGACCTAGTCGCAAGGTCGCAAGGTCGCATCCCTTCCATTTTTCGCAACTTGCGACCTCGCGACCCTGCGACCTAGTCGCAAGGTCGCAAGGTCACATTTCAGCTTTTTCCCGCAATTTGCGACCCCGCGACCCAATCGCAAGGTCGCAAGGTCGCATCTTCGTCGTTTTCTCACAACCCGTGATCCTACGACCTAGTTGCAAGGTCGCACCTTGGCCATTTTCTTACAACCTGCGACCACGCGACCCAGTAGGCCATTTATTCAGCTCTGGCTATGTCCCAGTTGAAATAATTGATAAACTGTAATTGGTCTTATATCATCATGGCGTCTTTCTTATCTTGGGAATCTTTCATGGATATGACAGGTGAATTTGAAGCAGACTTGGAGTGTATACCTGTCCTCTCGTATTCCAGCGACATGGGACCTCCAGTGTCTCGGAAGAAAGACAAGCACTTAGCAGTGGAAGATGTAGAGATGGACATGCCAATGTCCCCACCCCCGATATACAGAGATACCCTTTGCACATTTTCCAAAGGGGACAGCATGCGTTGGTACCAAGTGTACCAAGAGTTTGCTAAAACGGAATTCCCAGAAGACCTCCCGGATCGGGAGATTTACTTACAGGTCAAAAGGTCCAAGCTACATCTCGCAGGCGCCCATCCGGCCATATTCCCATGCCCAGAGATGATAGATTGGATTATACATAAAACTAACCCCAAGAATTTCATAATCAGAGACAACGAAGGCAAGGCTTTCACAACACTCAAAGGCTCAGACGCCCATGTTTATTACTCTTTGCCTGAGCGAGAAGAAGACTTCATAGAAGAATGGGCTCTTGCCCATGCGGTTCCTGTAGTTGACACTATAAAGCAATGGTGGGAGGAGCCTGAGAAATTTAAGGTCAAGAAGGACCAGGAATATCCAGTGGCGAGCCTGAGAAAAGTATATAAATTAGTGGTTGCCATGCTTTGCAGATTGTATGGGCGCCCCGATGCCACCACCTTCAATGGCACATGGGAAACTCTCATGGAATATGTCACAGTGCACGGCACCTGTTTCAACTGGGCTAGCATATTGATGACCTCCATGCATACAAATTTATCCTCGGCATTGGTACCAGATGAAGGAATGCCTTCTGAATTCTATATGGCCTCTTATTTATTGGATGTCGTCTGTTCGAGGTTGCACTTTGAGGGATGGGTACATAACTGGGATCCCAAACAAACCCGTGCAATTCATCTACAAACCTAGGTGTTTTGGGAATCCAGGTATAAACAAGACATAGAGCCGATCTCCCAAGTTTTCATCCCCGCTCTATACAGAAAATTATTCGGCCAAGACGCTCCTTACATGTCTTGGTGATCCATGGAGACGCTAAGCAAAGTGGCGCATTGGTTCCCTTTCGCCGAATATAAATTCATCCGAGTCTTTGGCTGGTTCAGGGCACCACATGCTATGCCTCGTTTTGTTACAGACAGAATGCTCATGCAAGAGTTCTATTTCCAAATGTCTTTAGGTTTCTCCAGGGTCCTGTCCAAAAGTAAGAAGAATTCGTGGCTCGCGCTACCCCTCACTATCGGCGCATACACAGTTAAAGACTTCAGAGAGGTAGAGGCAGAGGGAGAAGAGATGAAAAGTTATCGCTTTGGGGCTTTAGAATACCGAACATACGACTCGGAGAGGATAGTTCCTGAACATTGCAAGAGGGCTAAATTCAAATGGAACTATCAGCACACTGAACGCCCAAGAGAATATGAAAGAAGGAACTGGTACAATGCAGATCGACAACTTGCTCCGGGGGCGGACTATGGCCAAGAAGACCCGGATGACCAAACCTTGGAAGAAAGGAGTCATGAATTAGGAGGTGCTTCTTCCTCTCTAGCTAAAAGGCCTCAAACCAGTACAGGGCATGGTACCTCTACCCAACAGAAAGAAATAGAGGCCAAAGCCTAGCAAGAGAGAGAGAAGAAAATGAAAGAGGATGAGGATAAGCGCAAGAAGAGCCTAAGGGCAGAATAGAAGAAGAAGCAGGCCGAGGAGGCCAAGAAGGAAAAGGAGGAAAAAGAGGCGCTGGCTGCAGCAGAACAGGAACTCAAGAAAGAGTTAGATAAAGCAGAAGCTGACCGCCAGAAGAAAGCAGAGCAAGCTGCAGTAGCTGAGCGGAAAAGGAAAGCCGAATTAGAAGCAACGGCAGAAGCAGAGCTCAGGCAGAAGAAAGAACATGAGAAGGCGGAAGTTGAACGCCTACGAAGGGAAGAGGAGGAAAATAAGAAGAAAGAAGAAGAGGATGAAATGCTGGAGAACATCGAGGTATCTCCCCTTGAGGTACCTCTAGGCAGTACACGAGCCACGCTCTCTGATGTCAGTTCCTCCCAGGGGCAAGAGGAGGAGGTATTCGACCTCACCAGGCTCACATTCGATCGATTCTCCTTCAAAATCCGGCAAGAGAAGAGAAGATGTCTGGCGTAGAATCCTTCTGCCGCATCCACAGTCGCAACCGGAAAGGACATAGTCCTTGATACTAGGACTAATCCCGTGATGATAGCATCGGCTGGCACAGCTTTTATTGCGGCCATGGAAGAAAATGTGACCAGAATGAGTAGAGAGATCGTTTCTCTACAAAATAGACTACAAGAAGCAGAGCAGCAGGAGAAAAGGGCAGAACAGGAGAGGACGGCATTGAGAGAGGAGGTTCAAGAACTCTGAAACAAAACTCCCCCTGTCAATGAAGTTCCGCTTGCCATTCTAAGGGAGTTCAATATATTAGAGGCGACCATGAGGCAAGTGTATAGGGAAATGTTCACCATAAAACAAACAGTCGCCCCATTGGTAAGAGCACGAGCGGAGACTAAGCAGAAGCACGAGCAGCTAAAGGAGGCCTCAACTGCCTTGGATAGAATGATGGACTGGACAGTGCGGTACCCTCAGGCTCCTGAGCATTTGCCAAAGAAGGATTGGATTCATATGCAAGATGCCAAAGTCCAAATCTGTATGAAAATGCAGTCCAAGGATAAGCTATCCAAGGATTTAGACAAAGTAATGGCTGCATACGAAAACCTGATCAGCGGCATCGACTCGATGCACACCCTTCACCACATTCCTTCGCTGGGGGCATTAGACGAGGGTAAAACCTGGGAACAGTTAGATCAAGAGATCCAGTCATTTCTGCAGCCCATTAAGCAAGCTGCTACCACTCCCGATCTTGCAGCGTCACGAGAAAACCTGGGTCAGTTTCTTGTCGCGCCAGTATGGATTTACACCAAGCTGGCCTCTCTTTCAAACCTGATCTCACAGAAGAAGGAAACTCTAGTCCCAAATGCTTTGGAGTGCATGCATCGGTTGAAAGAAGAGATCCCTCTGGTTTCTCCCATAGCAGCAGAGTATCAGACCTGGCAAGACTTCCTCAAAGGACAACAGATTGATGCCCTTGACCTCACAATTGCGTGCTCATCTTCATAACCCAGTGGCAGTAGGTCGCTGGTAGCATTTAGAGGCAGGTCGCAGGTCGCACCGCCCAGCCAGGTTGCATGTCGCACTCACCAGCCAGGTCGCAGGTCACAGTTTCCTTCCGGGTCGCAAGGAAACTCAACAGTCAGGCAGGCGAAGGGTCAGGAAGGCCAAAGGGCAAGTTTTGATCTATAAAACTCCCTCCGGGGAAAATGTAAAGGATATTTTTTTTGGGGACTCAAGAGCTATACAGCATTGTATTGAAAGATAACACTCTTTTTGCATATGAATACAGATACCTGTTGAAACTCCTTTTGGATCTGATGTGTTTTTCTATGCGAACACTATGAGTATTTCTATACAGTTTCAAACATCTTTTGATTAATGAAATTGCACTTTTAATGGCATCATTTATGCATTATGGTTTCCTGTACTTGTGTTAATGATGTTCAGTTTGATTGCTTGCTTAATGGATGTTAATGACTTTGTTTATTAGCATTTCGTTTTATCTTTCAGGAATTAAAGGGGCATCTCGCCATAAAGAACTGTTTCTTTTGTGGTCATGATAGCCTACAAGCATAACCCCAAAGATGTGTTGTTAACAACACCCCCTTCGGCGTGTATGCTTTATTATTTGTCTCGCTACGCATAGTGTTATATACGTGCTTAATGCATCAACCATGTATCTTGTATCATGTGAATAAGTGTGTGTCCGCAGGTTCGATCGAGTTCTTTTGAGACCGAAGGGAAGGTGACTTAAGCGGTAGCCGGACCCACACCCCGGACGGGATCCCTATTCCAATCAGTTCAAGGTCTAATTGGGACTTTCTACTAGGGAGATCCCCTACTGTTGGCCGAACAATTTTTCCCGTCAACAGGCTTTTAAGGTTTCATGTGTTTAGGATCTTGGGTTTGCGCAACAACAAAGGTATTAGCATAGACCTAGGGTTTCCATCATCTTCAACAATGACATCATTTTATTGACATCAATGACAACCTTAATTAACATATCATGCATGATGTGCATAGTGTCCTCTGCCGATTCAGGCTCTATCATACGTTGCTCTGGTGAATCGTCCCAAGTGACTCATCACCCAGAGTATGTCCCATAGAGTCCCGTGACTGCTCACCCTGCACACTGGAATGCAGCTCCTGCCTACTGCCATCAGCTCTGCATGACTGTTCTCGCTCCCCAGAAGCATCCTCATCTGATCCCATGGACTCACTTGAAGAAAAGTCCTCATCCTGGCATGCAAAAGGAATGTCCTTCTATTCTACCTCTGCCACATCATCTGCATCACTCAAGCATGAGTGATTAGGCCCCCAAGGTTCTTTGCAGATGAAGCAAAGTCCCTTCCTCCTCAGCTCATTTCTGCTCCCAGATCCACCAAACTGGAGCAGCTCTTCCCTGGTCAACTGTCTCCTGAATAGCCCAATATTATGCTCAACTAGCCCTTGGGCTAGCTCGCAAGCAGCAGGTGAGACCAACTGCTCTCTCCTCCAAATGCTCAACAACCTGGTCAGAAACTCTTGGCAAATTGTCTCATGGTCCCTCATACATGACGACAGCATGGACTGCATGTGTGCTATGACGGTGTCAGGATGATGTCTCCTAATGTTGAAGAAGCATTGGAACATCTGCAGAATCAAGTCATCACACTCAAGGTCAAACATGATGACATGCGTCTTGAATGTGGCCATACTCCCTAAAATATCAAGCTTTTTCCCGAAGGTAGAGCCTGCGCTGTTATCCAAATCCTGAAAGTCTCTACTATCAATCTCATAATCCTCCTCATAACATCATCACTGTATGGAGCTATAGGTGCGGTCAATTTCATGATCATGTCACTGAAGCATAATGCAGCTGGAAGTTTGACCCCCTCACACGGTTCCTCCAAGAATTTGGGTTGTATAAGAGCAAGCATAGCTGGCTTTAGAGCCCAAATCAGTTTCTGCCCTTCTTCTTGGCTTATTTTGGACAGAAGTTCATGAAGCTCATCTAGTTTGGACAAAACTATCCATGTCATCTTGATGTGTTTCAAATCTGTCCCAAGTGCAAAAACTCTGTGACTAATCCCCAATTCTCCCTGCAAATCTTTTGGCTTTCCTTTTTGAAGGATGGCATAAATCCCTCTTGAAAAGGGTCTGTTGTTCTTTTTATTTTCTGGTTGTGTGTCATGGTTCACTGGGGTGCTGTTGTGTTGGTTAAATAGGTGTTTTAAAAACCCCATCATTCGACACCATACAATTTGTCCCCAACAAAATTTTTGAGTTATATGGAATCTACCTTTGATGAGATTTGCCAAACAATTGGCATGACTATGGTTGTAGGTGGATTTCTCTATTTATTGAGTTGAAACAATCAGTTACCAAATACTACATATGTAATTCAAAGATGTTCCAACAATAGTACATGAGAAATATTCAACCCAGAAATACTCAAATATGATCTTATAACTTGGGCAAGTGTATAAGGTTGTAACTTCCCTTCACTGTGTTTGATTTAAGAAGTAATAATAGCCAGTAACATGCATTATTCCAGAATGAGAGCATAAAGGTTTCACATCCATAAACTTCAACAATAATAAATACAAGGGATATTCATACCATCACAAGATATAGAGATGAAAAAAATTATTGTGGGCAGAATTTATGAACCTAGTTTATGCGAAATGACAGTATTGCAAGTACCAGGAAATACCCAAAGTCTGTTCTATGCCCAGAATGCTGCTCAACCACTGCAAAAATTCGTTTTCCTCCAGCAAGCTACACTTGACTATTTTGAGTATGCAGAGAAATGTACACACACAGAAGGAACTCCAGCACTGTCCAACTACAAGAAAAATGGCTCATACAGGCCCTTCAAACATCCTTCAACGAATTTGCGTATGTAGAGAGTGATTCTGGTTATTTTGTCCATAGAAATAGCGTTGCAATAATGTGTCTAGCTCCAACTCGACCCCCAGGGACTTCATTGACCAAACACACTAATTCGGCCTCCCAATTACAAATGCGGCCCTTCAGAAAAACTCGTCTAGGTGGTTGGGATACTCGCACAGCAATGAGAGGGAATGTTCATCGGTTTCTTTATAATTTATGGTTATTATTGGCATCGAAGTGGCAAACCATGTTTAAATTAACGCCGATATGACACGAATGGTTAAGCCCCAGTCGCTGAATTAATTCGACCACAAAGGATTCAGTCAAGGAACTGAAATCAGGCCTCATGAAGACAAAATCGACCCTCTGCAAATACACTGGTCTCCCTACGTATATTCCTGCATGAAGAAATTAATACAGCCCACCTGCATCGAAGAATAAATTTTGGCTCTTGTGGAGCACACAACATGCACAATACGTGGTTTTTGGTATTATAACACTCAGCGGAATTAATCATCTCGGCCTTCACAAAATATTTTGACGGAGATCAAAAGGGGTACAACTCTTTGAACTCGGTCTCTAGCAAGGAAATTTATGCATAAGCCTCTGTCTAACTTGTCCTCCTTTGTAATGAATTCGGCCTTCTGCATGACCAGAATTCGTGCCAGGTGAGGGAGACAATGTTGTTCACGGGAGGGGGAAAGCCCGATTCTTTTGAGAATAAACCAAATGCAATACCCAATAAAATTGATGACTCCAGAAACTTGGTCTGGGGCTCTTTGCAAATGTCAGATGACAACCCAAAAATTTAAACCATAAACATTGGCCTCCAAAGTATATTTAATAATTTCAGCGCTCTTAAAATGAAATTGGCCTTCAAATGCCACTTGAGGGCTTTGGTGTAACTGTAGACTCCCACGTATAGCCCACTTGACTCCCTACCAGCTCGGCCGACAATTCTATCAACATAATAGACTTTGATAGAAATATATTTAGTCTGGGGATGATTTTGATGGACCCCACTTGAATTCGATATAATTTGATGGCCTTCCTCATTTAACTCTCAAAATCCTCGATTGATTATCAAGCAACCGAGAAATTCACATAATTTTTTTCTTTTAGTACGTTTCCATAGCGGCTTGTAAAATAGTTAACGCCCAAGATAATTTCATCGCAAATAGTAGAACTTGATCCCAAAATAATTTTCTTTCGGCACCACCAAAACCCTTGAACAATCTGTAATTGGAAAATTGAAACCCCACAGGCTAAGCCAAGTTCGATGCTCTGATACCACTATAATATCCCGAAAGGGGTATTTTAACTAAAAATGCCAAAAAATAACTGAACTCCACATTATACCGTAAAATCAATATTACTCAACAGAAGATTGCCATGTAAAATAAAAACACATAAAACAATGCAATCCAATACCACATAGAATAGGAAGAATCTCAACTTTTATTATAAATAATAATGGGTACTACATATAAATCTGACCCAAAAAGAGCTGAGATGGAGAACTGGCCATCAAGATAATCGATTCGGATCTTGGGGGGAGGCCCCCAAAATCTAAGAAAATTGAAATAGATCTAACAAGATCTGCAAAATTGAAATGCCAGAAAGAAAAAGAGAACACAAAGAAAATAAAACCACAAAGAAACTTGTTTTATTAAAATAGAGAATAACTGTGGAAGCTACATTGTGGCGGACAATCTGTCCTTTTACAAACTGAGGCTTGTTATTTATAGCATTTTTTGAGTTACAATACCATGTGTAGATACCATAGGCCAATACCATGGGTAGATACCACTTACAATACCATGGGTAAATCCCATGTGTGGATGAATACCATGGGTGGATACATACCATTGGTCACTTACAATACCATGGGCGAATAAATATCATGGGTGGATGAATACCATGGGTCGATGCCATTTACAATACCATGGGTAAATTCCATGGGTGGATGGATAATATGGGTGTATGAATACCATGGGTTGATGCCATTTTCCATTCGGATCATTCCTCCCTCCTTAAGAAGCAATGGTCCCCATTGCGTGAAGTTTCCTCCTGAGAAGCCTTTTTTGAATATGAAGAGCCACTGAAGAGAAGGCTTTTGTGTAGTTAACCCATAACCGTGATGAACGAAGATCCGAGGATAGAGATACCCTGTAATGCTTGTGACCAACTATGATATTGACAGTGTGCGACCTAGCAAATGGACTTCGATGAAGTGTGGGTTTGTGGATGAACCAAAACCATGACAAACGAAGATCCGAGGATAGAGATACCTTGTAATGCTTGTGACCAACTGTGTGACTAACAATGTGCAACCTAGCAAATGGACTTCGATGAAAAATATTTTGTGTGGTTGACCCATAACCATGATGTTGATTGTTGATGAAGTAGCAGGTGCCTACATAGCTTAGGGTGGGAGGGCACATCTCCAAATAACCCAAGCCGAATGCTGCTATGCTTAAACCGATGAATGTGAAGCAGGTGCCTACTAAAGCGGGGTGGGAGGGCACGTCTCCAAAGATAACCCGCTCCGAATGCTGCTCTAGATTTAAAATGAGCATAACTCGGTCAATATAACTCGTAATATTTATTATAACCTGTTTTTGGAAATGGAATGATCATTATGCATCTTCCCATGTGTTTGAAACTGCTATCCGGAGATTGTAGACTCTCAGATTTGTGCTGGAACTGTCTTGCCGTCACAAAATTTCTGAAACAATAGCTGATTTTAAATCAACAATAACTCCCCCATTCAGACTCCGATTCGATCAATTTTTTTTTTTTTGAAATTGGGTGATTTTTCAAGGGGAGCTCAGATCTATAGCCATTTCTCTGAAATTTCGCAATGAAAACTGCAAAAAATGACAGGAGAGTCACCGTCCACGAATTTTTGTCAAAACATTTTCTGCAACATTGCTGATTTAGAATGAATACCGTGGGTGGATACATACCATGGGTCACTTACAATACCATGGGCGAATAAATATCATGGGTGGATGAATACCATGGGTCGATGCCATTTACAATACCATGGGTAAATTCCATGGGTGGATGGATAACATGGGTAGATGAATACCATGGGTTGATGCCATTTTCCATTTGGATCATTCCTCCCTCCTTAAGAAGCAATGGTCCCCATTGCGTGAAGTTCCCTCCTGAGAAGCCTTTGTTGAATATGAAGAGCCATTGAAGAGAAGGGTTTTGTGTAGTTAACCCATAACCCTGATGAACGAAGATCCGAGGATAGAGATACTCTGTAATGCTTGTGACCAACTGTGATATTGACAATGTGCGGCCTAGCAAATGGACTTCGATGAAGTGTGGGTTTGTGGATAAACCAAAACCATGACAAACGAAGATCCGTGGATAGAGATACCCTGTAATGCTTGTGACCAACTGTGTGACTAACAGTGTGCGGCCTAGCAAATGGACTTCGATGAAAATGATTTTGTGCGGCTGACCCATAACCGTGATGCTGATTGTTGATGAAATAGCAGGTGCCTACATAGCTTGGGGTGGGAGGGCACGTCTCCAAATAACCCAAACCGAACGTTGTTATGCTGAAACTGATGAATGTGAAGCAGGTGCCTACTAAAGCGGGGTGGGAGGGCACGTCTCCAAAGGGAACTCGCTCCGAATGCTGCTCCATATTTAAAATGAGCATAACTCGGTCAATATAAATCAGAATATTTATTATACCCTGTTTTTGGAAATGGAATGATCATTCTGCATCTTCCCATGTGTTTGAAACCACTATCTGGAGACTCTAGACTCTCAGTTTCGCGCTGGAACTGTCTCACCGTCACAAAATTTTGGAAAAAAAATTAGTTGATTTTAAATCAACGATAACTCCCACATCCGGACTTTGATTTGACCAAATTTTTTTTTTGGTGATTTTTCAAGAGGAGCTCAGATCTATATCCATTGTTTTGAAAATTTTCACTGAAAATTGCGAAAATGACAGGAGAGCTGCTGTCCATGAATTGTCGTTAGAAAAATTGCTTCAACATTGTTGATTTTGAATCAGCGATATCTCCCTCATTCGAACTCCAATTTGGACGATTTTTTTTTTTGAATTTGAGTATTTTTTCGCAAGGAATTCAGATCTAGTCTTTGTTTTTGTAAATTTTTTACCAAAAGTTTCAGATCTGATCTGAAAACTAGCCGCCAAAAAAATTCATGGATTTTGCTGAAGATTGCTGCAAAACATTGAAATTGAAATATGTTTCAAACCCTCATTCCCATGGAGGTGTAACCTGAATCTGATATCACTGATCCGGATCTTGGGGGGAGGCCCCCAAGATCTAAGAAAATTGAAATAGATCTAACAAGATCTGCAAAATTGAAATGCCAGAAAGAAAAAGAGAACACAAAGAAAATAAAACCAAAAAGAAACTTGTTTTATTAAAACAGAGAATAACTGTAGAAGTTACATTTTGGCGGACAATCTGTCCTTTTACAAACTGAGGCTTGTTATTTATAGCCTTTTTGAGTTACAATACCATTTGTAGATACCATAGGCCAATACCATGGGTAGATACCACTTACAATACCATGGGTAAATCCCATGTGTGGATGAATACCATGGGTGGATACATACCATGGGTCACTTACAATACCATGGGCGAATAAATATCATGGGTGGATGAATACCATGGGTCGATGCCATTTACAATACCATGGGTAAATTCCATGGGTGGATGGATAATATGGGTAGATGAATACCATGGGTTGATGTCATTTTCCATTCAGATCAATAATCTGTTGCACTGCTACACTGTAATGGCCTCCAAAACTGAACTGTTGCACTCTCCCTCCGGCAACAGCTACCATTGAATCCACTGAAGCACTTGTTGAAGATCTGAATGATCCTCACTCTGATATCTATGAAGCTCTGCGAAACTTCTGAATGAAGTCTCCTCAAAGAGAGTTGGGTTTCCTTCCAACACCCACAAATCACCTGAGGGATTCCGTCCTGGGGTTACGGCTGAAGTAGAGAACCACGTTCTCAAACCTCTCATACATAAGAAAATGATCTACTCCAAAGATGGCCTCCTCCCTTTCTTTTATAGATCTCTTCGAGCCTTCTAGAGACTTATTTTAATATTATTTTATTCATGGAGCACTTTTCCCTCTTATTAAAATATTCATTTTTAATGCAGAAAAGGGTAAATTGGCTACCACGCCACCCCTGGTCACTGAAACTCGTGTCCAACTGTCCCATCATGTAGGTATCCTTGTCCCGGTTCCAATGAGCTATCACACTAAGTTGTTTTATCATGTATTCCTCCCGGAATTCCATCTTGAGAGTAATTAACTGAGTTAAGCCCAAAAGTAACTCAATTTTCAGAAAGTTGTCGCAATGCACCGGAACGAAAGGCAAGCTACTCGGATGATGGAATACATCAAGCAAATGCCACCGAACATCATGGAAACTCCGCAAAACTCCTCCAAAAAGCCCCTGAGCCCGCTGATAACACCAATCTATTCCTGTGACATGTCTGCTCCTAACTCTGGAAGTCCACCCTAACCCTGTCATAGGTGACACCAAAAAAAAGGAATATTACAATATTGAAATAAATACTACTGCAACATTAACAAATACATATGCAAAGAAATAAATAGTAAATACATAAGCACAAGAATCAATCACATGTACACAGTTATTTTTGGACAATTGTCCCCGGTAAAACCCAATGCAGGAAAACTGGTGTAGTATATGAGGGTTTTATTAATTCTTCAGCAAATGATATCTTTACAAGGAAATATAATGGCAGATAAAATCTGAAACACCTGAAACTGAATTTCCAGCTCCCTCGGACAATTCTCTGACACCGTGATCAACCCCTGCTGGCTCCTGTGTTTGTCTGTGTGTTTCACTGTGCAATCCTAACGCTGGACTGCATAAGTCTACGTAGGGATTGCGTGGGTTCTCTGTGCTGCAGCCTCAATTTGCCTCTTGTGGCCCACTACTGCCCTCTGTCCCTGATCTCGATCACCACTGACTCCCTTCGCCTTTTGCTTTCGCAAACTCTCTACCCTACAACTCTCCCACTGAAATCTAATTCTATTACTTCAGAATCGATCTCCTTCGGGTACTGAGTGTATGCCCGTCTTGTTTTCCAAATGACCCTCAAGCCTTCTCTTATAATCTTCTCGTAGGAGAACCAATGCCCTGATTAGAAGATTAATCAATGGCTAAGCTTAAAACTTGACTTGATCCATGTTTTCTAGAAGATTCACACTCTGACTAATTAATACCCTTTAATTACTTCATTTCCCTAAGTTTAGACTTATGGTCTTCATTAAAATAATTAATTATTTTAATAAGTCATGAACTGAGTGGAATTTCCACAAACTGTTTCTGGGTTCTTTGGAATGCTGTTGTCCAAGCAGCCCTGCAAAGTTTGAGACTTGGAACACTTCCGGATGCTACAAAAATCAACACTTGACTAGCAACACGACAATTGCTTGATACCTTAACATGACAAGTAATATGACTATATGTAATGGACAACAAGATAGTTGTGAACTAGTTTGTGTGACTATTTGTATTCTCTATTCCTTGTGATGGCAGTAATGAGACTATAATTTCTTATACAGTGAGAAGATAATCTACAACCAGTATAATACCTAAACTTTGACTTAACATAATTACATGACCTTGAAAGTTGCTTAAAATAACAATACCTTGATTATGAAGTGAAATATGATTGAATTAGTGAACATTCTATGAAGTTTGACTTTGAATTTAGTTTGACATGATAGTAATACATAAACATGACATTGAGTTGATACCTTAATTCATTTGAATAAGACTTAACTATGACACATGGTTTGGAACAGTGAGTTTACATCTTGTTGACAAGTGTCTTTGACTATACTTGACTAAAACTATATATGACAATGTTGTATTACTAGTGTTTTTGACACCTAGATAAGACATTGACCTTGAATCGACACCTAAATTTAGCATGACTTATTGACTTGACTTAGAGATTACAAAACATAGACATATGTCGATGGTGATCTAGGATTTCTCTTTTAGTAGGACCTAGGGATTTGTGTACAATGACAACATGTATTGAAGTCATTATCATTCAATTGTACAACATATTGATATAAAGATGGATAACAGGATTTGAGCAGCTGAGCAGAAGTGTTTACACGTATGCTGGTAGCTCTCCAAGGTGATGCAGCTCATGCTGCGTCAACCCACAATATACATACACAAATTGTATGTGTATATGTTTGCCCAAAATCAAACTTTCTCCTTTTCAAATATAGCTCTTAATCAAGCTATTTCTTTTAAATAGAAAACATAATTAACCACTAACTTCAAAAAAAAAATTAAGACCCATTTTATAATTTATCGCATTCAAAAAGTTTACTAACTGGCGAGCACATTTCTATGCGATAGCCATCGGATCATCGATCTTAATGCAAGGCCATTAGATCATATAAAGGATAATTGGTCAATTTAAATTATAAAATCAGACCTATAAAAACATCGGGTCCGTTTCAAGTGTTAACCTCTGTGCAACTAAAATTGCGATAATCGTTGGGTTTCCCAACTAGATGCGAGAGTCGTCGGATATCATTAGTGTTGGATGGTCACAATATCCTGGATCTCCAACTCTGTTTCAATAAAATTCAACTCCATTTGAAATATTAAAATCTGAGTAGCTTGATATGCGATAACAAATGGATCATAAATCGATGATTTCAATCTCCCTTTGACTCATTACGCACTACCATGATCCCATTTCTTTAATTTCGCTGGAATAGACCCTTCGTTTTAGAAGCCGTGGGTTTTCGGCATCCCAAAATTTACAGTCCTTTCATTTAACAATACTGCCAGACTATTACACCTTGACAGTGAACGTAGAATCTTAAAAGGAAACATATACACAGTAGTTAATTTACCAGAACTCAAACTGAATTCCAACAACTTAGAATTATTTCAAAAGAAATTAAGTCTTCAAGATTTGGCATTTATGCATACAGAGACATCAATTAACCAAACTCAAACTAGATCCAACACCAATTACTTCCGCTGATGAAAAATATCAAGCACTGAAACCTTTTGATTTATTTGAAACCCTCAAGCATTCATCATTCTGATTAAAACACAGAGATAGAGAGTGTTCATCTCAGTGTGGCAAAATCACATGATTCCACTACACTTCTTCCTTGTCTTCGACTTTTGTTCCAAATAACTAAGATTTCAAAAACAATTAAAACATGGATTTGAACTGAAGTTTAACCATATAGTTTCTCCAGTTTGAATCGAAACTTCATACAATCATTTTGACTAATAACGCATAACAGAAAATATGCCTAAATTTAACTCAAAACATGAAAAAAACTACCAGTATATACCAATTCAAAACTTCAAAGGATTTCAGACCAAACTCAATATCAAAACCGGAATTACACACCAAGCTAAAATCAATTACTCGTAAAATGGAATTTATAGAGTTTTAGCCCCGTGGCTTGACTACATCAGTTTCCTGCACTCTGTTTTTCCCCAATTCTCTTCCTCTTATCTCTAATTCTCGTATCCTGTATCTCTCCTATCCCTTTCTTATTGTCTTTTTGGTTTATAACTATATACAAATGGATTCTACAACCAATTTTGGTTTAGATCCTTAATTTACTCAACAAATCCCTAATTTTTCTAAGTCCTCATTAATTCCCAAAATCTCTCTTTTATCCCTAAAGATCCTCTCTAATCCCATAAATTCATGCAACCAATTCCTAATCTAGAATTTACAATAATTTCACAAATCTCTCAATCCCTATGAGTTCTCAACTATCTAATTCTCCCATGTTCTCTATCATTCGAGAACATTTACAATTATGCTCACAATATTAATTAAATCCTATTCTAAATCACGCAAAGAATTTAAAAAAATACATTTAGAGAACCAACTCTCTTGAAAACATAAGACCCCTTAAGTCTCCCAAATAACCCATAACATTTGAGCAGGATGCTCCTACATCAGACTCCCGATGTAGAAAATTTTCATAGACTCCTGTCTATGAGGTCTGTTGCTTTTCTGTAATAATGCAACAACCACAAGTCTTAATGACTTGCTACCTCCAGGATTCCAAATTCTGTTCTTCAGTGATTTCCTTGCTTCTCTCAACTGTTGTTTAAATATTCTGCTACCATTCCTTGCTTCTCCTGGTTGCCATATCTTCGTTTGCAACACTCCATTGGCTTTTCCTTCAATGTTTGTTACAGTCCAGCTTTTAATCCACCTGAATCTCTGTCTGCGGCTCCTTTCTTTGTGTTCACTTACTGTAAGCTTCATGAAATTTTCTATTTCTCTATCCAAATTACCTTGTTGTTGTTGTCCTTTCTCTTGTGTATGAGTTTCAAAACTCTTGTTGTCTTCTTTTTCTTCAACTTCTGCTATCATTTTTAAGATTGTCTCAAACATTGTTGTAGATATTGCTGCCTCCCAAACTCCTGAATATCTTTGAAGATATCTCCCTCTGCAATATCCAATTGTTGTTCTACAAATTTACTTTCAAAAAATAAATTGCTCTTCAGTTCCTTGACTATAGTAACATTTTCTTCCTCTACTGCAAATCCTTTGCAATCTTCATCAGATATCATAACCTTATCCTTCATCAGAATACAATTCTGATCTTGCTTCTTTGAAATGTTTGTCTACATTTCTCTTTCTTCTTTCATCTTTATGACAACTTCTAGTGACTGTCTATTACCTGCATAATCGTCAAAACCTGCAATCACACCCAAATTTTCAGTTTTAAAATCACAAGACCCAATAGTCTTGTTTGATGATTCTGTCATCAAATCTCTTTTCTGTTCCAAGTCTTCTATATGACTCAAAAAATCTTCAATGGTCTTCACCTCAACTTCCTCAAGCATAGCATTTGAGTACTTGGCATCCTTTGATTCTTCTTCTTGCTTTTGGTCATCATTTTGAGCCAAATTTCCTCTGTTTTCAATTTTAGAAGTATGTTGTAAGATAATATGTTCCTCCAATTGTGTATGAGCTTTCTCAAAACTCAAATTCTCTCTCTCTCTCTGCCATGACATTATCTGCAAACATACACAAATTGTCAATTTCAAAATCATAAGGCTCAGTTGCCTCAACTGATGATTCAAACATCACTGCTCCCTTTTCAAGTTCAAAAGAAACTTGTTCTTCTCCAACAATTTCATTTTGTTGTAGCTCCACTCCATTGAGCTTCTCTGTCCTTAATAGAACATCTATAATTTGCCCAAGCTTCCTCAGTTCCTCTATTAATTACATATCCACTTGCTGCTCTTGTAGCTTATACCATTTCTCCTTCTTTCCCATTATGTAGCTGTATCTTTGGTCTCCTTTACTTTGCTGGAACATTTCTATCAACAATGCCAGTTGAAAATTTATCTCAGTCTTCTCTCTGATATTAAATATCTTCTGCATAATTCCTCTGATTTCAGCTTCATATTTATCAACGTTGTCATCTGTACCTACAGCCACATTATTAATTGAAGAGTTAAAACATTTACTTAACTCTACAATTTCTTCTTTATCAGGTTCTGCAAGCTTCATTCCTCCTGGTTCCTTGAGCCATCTTCCCAAGAACTCCATTTCTATGTGAAATCTTTCCAGCATTTCTTCGCAACCTTCATTCTCAGTTTCACTCTTCTTCTCGCAGTCCTCTTGAATTATCCTATTTTCTGTATCATCACATTGCAAAATTCTTTCATCAATTTCATTAAACAAATTTATTTGTTTACCTCCTTGGAATATCACTACGACATTTTCATTATGCTTCTGCTCCATAGCAACTTTAACTGGCTATCTTACACCAAACATAAATTCATCTATGAATTCTTTCTATTGCAATAAATCAGTATCTTCCTCCTCTAAAAGGCATTCTCCATCACCTCAAGAGATTTTCCCAATTTTGTGACAGTTTCAACAGATTGTCCATCATCTTCTACACATCCTGCAAACACATACAAACTATGAGATTTAAAAACACAAGGCCCCATAGCCTCATTTGCTTCCCTTGTCAGCATATCTCCGAACTGTTCTGTACTATTCCAATAGTCAATGGAATCTTTCTCATTGTCCTCTTCACTCAGATTTTCACCTTGTTCTGTTCCACAAATGGAAACTTCCATTTCTGCTTCTCTGAGTTTTTCAACCAACCACTTCACTTGTCTCTGTTGTAGCCTTCTCTTTAACTTAGATAACTTCATTGTCTTTTTCTTCAGGGCCCAACCTTGTCTTTTGTTTTCCTTTAGCAACATTGTTAACTCATCGAGTTCTTTGCTTATCTCAGCCAACTCCTTGTCAAGCTCCTCTTCACTTATCTAGTTCTTGCGGATTTTTTTAACACCCTTTTCCTTTATCTTGTAGCTTCCTTCTGAACCTTCTCTATGACTTCCCATAGTCATCTTCACTTCTGTGTGAGCTTCAATACCTGCAACCAATCAACTTCCTTCTGAGTTGATCTCCTCACCAAACTTCTCCTCAGTTTGGTTTCCAAGTCCTCTTTTCCTTATAACTTGCACTGAGCAATCTTGCTCTCTTGCTGGTTGCTACACTCACTTCTATTAAGGACTCCTTTGCCCCTATCTATTCCAAGCCTCAACTGGAATAAGGTTCTGCTACAATTTCTAAGAACTTCAAAAAGTTCTTACTACAGTTTTACTGCTATAGTCTTGTGCCAACTTTTCCATTCATTCAACTGTTGCAAACTTTTATACCTTGGTAATCAATTTATGTCTTGGCTGGTTGTTTCCTGCAAACATGCAACTTTTGCACTCCCTTGATTTATTCAATCTGTAAAATATCATCAATTAATAAAAACTCATGCATACCATCTTCCCAACATCACCTGTCTTTAGGATCTCCTTATTTGTTGGCCCTTACCATTTCTGTGAATCTGTTTCTGTAGTTCTGTCTCCATGCTTCTACTGTGCATTCTTTCAACATATAGTTGCTGCCACAACAATCAATCCTGAACAAGACTTCAATCCACATCAATTTGGATCTCAACAAATTAGAATTTACATAGAAATTTAATTGCTTTCTTAAGCATTTACCTCACTAGAAATATCAAATCATAACACAATTCATCTCTTTCTCATGCAATCTGTGTGAATACAATATAAAAACTTCTCAAAAATTTATTTCTAAGTTGAAAACAATATTCCTTTGTTATCACAGTCTACCATCTGTGATAAATCTTCCTCATGCTTGTTCTTTTGCAAACTTCCTTTGGCTGTAATAACTCTCTACCTTGAGGCAAATCTCAATCTGTTCATACTTCACTCAGCTGCATGCAGAATCCCTTTCTGCTTTACTATGATCGCCCTTTCTTGCAATTTCAATTTCATTCTTTACAATTCAGTTTTAACTTTTTAACAAAAAAAAAAGAATTTTGTTTGATACCACTATAACGCAGCTCATGCTGCGTCAACCCACAGTATGCATACACAAATTGTATGTGTATATGTTTGCCCAAAATCAAACTTTCTCCTTTTCAAATATATCTCTTAATCGAGCTATTTCTTTTAAATAGCAAACATAATTAATTACCCACGAACTTCAAAAAAAAAAATTTAACACCCATTTTAATTTATTGCATTCAAAAAGTTTACTAATTGGCGAGCACAGTTCTATGCAATAGCCATCGGATCATCGATGTTAATGCAAGGCCATTAGATCATATAAAGGATAAATGGTCGATTTAAATTATAAAAACATCGGGTCCGTTTCAAGTGTTAACCTCTGTGCAACTAAACTTGCGATAATCGTTGGATTTCCCAGCTGGATGCGAGAGTCGTCAGATCTCATAAGTGTTGGATGGTCACAATCTCCCGGATCTCCAACTCTGTTTCGATAAAATTCAACTCCATTTGAAATATTAAAATTTGAGTAGCTTGATATGTGATAACCGATGGATCATAAATCGATGATTTCAATATCCCTTTGACTCATTATGCACTACCATGATCCCATTTCTTTAATTTTGCCAGAATAGACCCTCCGTCTTAGAAGCCACGGGTTTTCGGCATCCCAAAATTTACAGTCCTTTCATTTAACAATACCACCAGAATGTTACACCTTGACAGTGAACGTAGAATCTTAAAAGGAAACAAATACACAATAGTTAATTTACCAGAACTCAAACTGAATTCCAACAACTTAGAATTATTTCAAAGGAAATTAAGTCTTCAAGATTTGGCATTTACGCACACATAGATATCAATTAACCAAACTCAAACTGGATCCAACACCAATTACTTCCGCTTATGAAAAATATCAAGCACTGAAACCTTCTGATTTATTCGAAACACTCAAGCATTCATCGTTCTGATTAAAACACAGAGACAGAGAGTGTTCATCTCGGTGTGGCAAAATCACATGATTCCACTACACTTGTGCCTTGTCTTTGAATCTTGTTCCAACTAACTCAGATTTCAAAAACAATTAAAACATGGATTTGAATTGAATTTTAACCATATAGTTTCTCCAGTTTGAATTGAAACTTCATACAATCATTTTGACTAATAATGGATAACAAAAAATATGCCCAAATTTAACTCAGAACATGAAAAACACTACCAGTATATACCAATTCAAAACTTCAAAGGATTTCGGATCAAACTCAATATCAAAACCGGAATTACACACCAAGCTAAAATCAATTACTCATAAAATGGAATTTATAGAGTTTTAGCCCTGTGGCTTGACTACATCATTTTCTTGCACTCTGTTTTTCCCCAATTCTCTTCCTCTATCTCTAATTCTCGTACCCTGTATCTCTCCTATCCCTTGCTTGTTGTCTTTTTAGTTTATAATTATATACAAATGGATTCTACAACCAATTTTGGTTTAGATCCTTAATTCACTCAACAAATCCCTAATTCTTCTAACTCCCCATTAATTCCCAAAATCTCTCTTTTATCCCTAAGGATCCTCTCTAATCCCATAAATTCGTGCAACCAATTCCTAATCTAGGATTTACAATAATTTCACAAATCTCTCAATCCCTATGAATTCTCAACTATCTAATTCTCCCATGTTCTCTATCATTCGAGAACATTTACAATTATGCTCACAATATTAATTAAATCCTATTCTAAATCACTCAAAGAATTTTAAAAAAATACATTTAGAGAACCAACTCTCTTGAAAACATAAGACCCCTTAAGTCTCCCAAATAACCCATAACATTTGAGCAGGATGCTCCTGCATCACAAGGGCAAAGATTGAGAGCATTGGTTGGAGGTCATAGGGATGACCTGAGGCAACTTGGTTTGTGCTATCATTTGATAATAGTGTGAAATGGCTACAACATCGTGTGCAACCTGATGATGATAGTGGTTGTGCATTGATGACTATTCATTCATGAGAAATGACATGCAATGATAGCCAACAATTGTGCAGTGAAAGTGATATGTGGTTGAACAACGATAGCTTGATGTGTAGCATCGTGAAGTGATCAGTTTGTGGGAACAATGATCGGTGGTTACCAGGATTAGGCATTTATTCTACATCTTTCTTACAACTATTCTACATTGATTCAGAGTACATGGGATCTAGTATGAAAATTGTGAAACGTGATCTAGTGACTCTTTTGGGTGATTGGAGTCACCTTCAGGTTGTGGCCTGATAACACTTCAGGGCGGAAGGGTGGTGCTAGGGCAAGTTGTGGCTTGAACAGGGCATTCTGGTGTCTATTCAGTTATGGATGATAAACTAACAGGGAAACAAGGCATCCTTTCTGACAACAATAGGTAAACAGAGTGTTGGGGCACTCATTAGGTTATGGCCTGATCTATAGGGCGTTGGGGCGTCCTTCTTGTTGCAGCAGGATATTATGGTTTAGTAGCGTCCTACAGTTGTGGCTTGTGAATTAGGAGGTTGATGCATCCCTCAGTTGTAGCTGAAATCTTGATGTAATTAATATTTCTTTTAAAGAGAGAAGAAGACAATTACTAGAGAAGTGTTCGATGGTTTTTGACTCGGAAGGGGTTTTCCACCTAAAAATATTTGTGTCTACTGTTTTATCTTTTTGTATTGTTGCATGGCATTGTCTACTACTAATTATTGTTTATAATTGTTGAAGAAGAACATCAATAATAACAGAAAAATAACTAATGCTTTGAAAAGGATTAAAAAGTGCTTATTGCTAAGAAATATTGATTCAACCCCCCCTCAGTATTTCCAACAATTACTTCATTTCGTTGGTACAACTTATTAACCTCTTCCCATAGTCCTTTAGTGTTCAAGTCCACATTTGTTCATGTGAAATACTTGGTATATAAACCATTGTGGAGATAATTTTTCCTCCTTTTTTTTCTATCTTGATTTTCTTTCCTTGATCATTTCCCTTTCGACAACTAGTATCATTGTCTAGCTCCATCTTTGCCTCTAACCATCAACATGTGTGTAACTTGTCTTTTTCCTTGGAACAAAAGTGCCTCTATCGCATTTCATTCATGCTTCAAAAAAACAATTTGAAACCCTCCATATTATCATATCTTCAGAGCCAATGATCCAATAAGCACAATTTTTGAATCCAAAGACCCACTATTATATATCCTGAATGTTCCTTTTGTTAGTTTATGGTAGCATCGAATGTGTTCTAGCCTCGAGATTTTGCAAAGAGGTTAGAATACATGAGTAATCCAATACCTAGAAATCGTTTCTGGAAATTCCATCTAGAGACGGCTTAATTAAAATAATTAATCAAATTTTTAATATTTCCCAAGTCTAAACTTAGGAAATATGATTAATTAAAAGGTATTAATTAAGTCATGTGAATCTTCTAGAAAAAGGCATGGATCGAGTCCTAGTTAATTTTAGCCATCGATTAAGTTTTAATCATGGCCATTGATGTCTCAACGAGAGATCATAAGAAGGAACTTGATGGGGCTTGGATAAAACAGTTGTACAATTCGATTTCTTGGTAGATCGAATTCTTGAGTAACAGTGTTGAGTCAATGGAGAGAGAGCTAGTGAGCTCGTTGCAGTGAGAGGGGGGTAGGGATAGTAAGGCCAAAGGAAGCCTTTCCAAATCCGATGAGTGCAAAGCAAAGAGGCGGCAAGTTCCACAGAGTGGCAGCGCAGAGCTTCAGGAGGAGATCTCATTTTTGCTGGGAGACAAAGTTGATTCAATGCCAGAGGTTGGAGAGAGAGCCCAGAGGCTAGGAGGGTCAAGTTTCCAGACAATAGTTGATCAAATAGAAAAGGTAACGGATTTATGAGTTGTGGGAGGCAGTATTGCGTAGGCTGACGCAGTGACTATGCAGAACAGCTCATCCTGAGCCCAAATCAGTGTCGGATCGCCAGTGGCAAAGTGAGAATTTTCTCACTAACTTTTTATCAGATTTTTCTCTATATGCTTTGATAGATTTGAGCAGCCATAGAATTGTACTCAGATTTACTACTGCATAATATACAAACCCTCAAGTGTTGCACCGATTTTACGAAGTTGGGTTTTTCTGGGGACTTAGTCCAAAAATAACGTTGTTATTTGTGTGTGTGTGCATCTATCTTTCTTGTGTTGTATTTATTCCATTGTATTTATTTTGTGAAGGTTGCAGCGTATTGATTTCGATATTTACAGTAGCAAATGGTGAATAATTCGTTCAGTAAATTAAAAAATAGAAGAAATCTAATCAGTTGCTGCAGTAGCATTCGGGGTTTCCGAATTTTCACACCTTTAAGGTCCGTCCCATGAAATTATCCTAATTAGAACACTGATATATCTATAGTACAATGGCTTTCTAATTTTTCATCACCACAAGAAATGGTTCTCTTAGAGAAACTAAGACAATGGAAGGGAAATTTCTTTTTCTCCTTTTTCTCCTACCTCTTCTATGATTGTGCTATTCTAGTTAGTCAAAACACTCTCGAAAAAGAGTTCTCGAATTGGCAGTTATCCTATTTTGTTCATTCCATGACTTTGCAATTCAAGTTTTAACATTAAAAAAATAAATCCCAATTTTCTTTGGCTTTAAATGAAAAATTGAAAGGTAATCCACCAAGCAATATTGTCCAAACTCCTCTTCTTAATTTGACATCAACTGGTACATAATACAATATATTTCCTTCTATTGTACAAATGCCCTATGTTAAAAACACAGATGGAAGAATGTTCTACATTTAGACCAAAGGGATAGTCTAGTGGTTAACAATAATCCTTTATCAAATACAAAATCGATGATCAAAGCTTGGCCACACATTCTAAAGCAGAAATAAAAAAGGGAGAAAGCCATAAAGTAACATAAACTGGAAAAAAAGGATTCTGGTGTAAAATTCTTGGTCTGAATACTGAATATTGAAAAGATGAGCATAAATGAATAAAGGGCATTGTCATGATGGATACAGTTTTAAAAATCTTGGACATAGATGTATAACAAATCAGTAGCACTCAACACCTTCCTCAAAATACATGCAAATGATTGAGTGATGACATGTTTTCCTTTGGTCCAGTGCACATTATGAGTGTCTTGCTTGCAAGGCAAGTAAAGCATAAGGTCGCCAAATTGTAGCAGCAGACGTGTCGATCTTCAACATAAAACAAAGACCTCGAAGAATAAATATAGCACGCACCACCTGCATATGAATATACCACCAATCAATTCTCAGGCGCCTATGAAAATATAGATCTGCAAGAAACAGATGCAGCATTAAGACATTAAGGATTGAGGAAACTAAATAACTCGAGTACCAGCCATAATGACCGATTAAATGATTTCAAAGGAATTCTTCGCAAGATCGAATTCTGTGCGGTTGGAGATACGGTAGCCTCTTCAACATAGCTTACATCAAATAAAATCCGGGCCACTGTGGAAAAATCAGATACACATATGTTGTCCCCAGTGATATTTTCAAAGACCATCTCAGCATCAAGCAAGGTCCGGGCAATCTCATCATCATCGTTATCACTTAAAGCAAGCACTAATTTTGCTAGCTTGAGACGAGTTTCTGTATCAAGTACTTTGCACTGACATGAAAGACATAATATCAATAATTTTTAAATCAAAAGGGAATGCCATCTATGTGATCCTATGAATATTTGTAGCATTTGAGAAAAACCGAAATGTCCAAAACAAAGACCAACCTCAACAGGTTATACAGGAAGAGCACATTCAAACATTAACAAATTCATGTTTTTTACAAGAGACTAGATGTGTCATGAAGTTTGGATGTGCACTCACCTGTCCATAATCAAGCAATCCAAGCCTACCATCAAGAAGCAATAATAGGTTTCCTGCATGTGGATCGGCATGGAAAATCCCATCTACAAACAGCATCTGTTCAAGGAGAAGAATCATTTAAATTATCTTATTTGCACAAATTACTGGTATTCTTTTTTTAAATATTTTGTTCCACTATCACATTACTGTCTTCCAAGCTTCAAAATGACAAAAATGTAAATACCATATGAGATTGGCATGTCATGTAAAATTGTTGGAGTTAAAGAATTGGGATATAGAATAATAATAACAAAATACCTGTCCATAGGCTTGCAACAAAATGTGGATACTCCTCACCATCTCGGGTATCCTAAAATGAGAAGCTTCAAGATATTTCCTTATTAATCAAACGCAATCTAAAAGCACCTAATGAAATTATCTCAAATTACATAGTCCTTTGAATGATTTGACAGATTTATCTTATAACTAAAGCTTTCACATGAATACCTGGCAAGAAGATCTTCACTTGCACTGGGACAAAGCACCTGAGTGAAGCGAATTCCATCCAATCTCTAGAAGCAATATTGTAGGTTGTTGTCAGATATAAAAAAGGAACCAAACCTAAATTTGTTGCATATTAAGAACGTTAAATAGGTACTTCTGTGTCAGTGAAATCCTGTTATGTCTTCAAGGGATTTCTAAATAACTATATGTCAAAGTCTATAACTGATTGTCTAAAAAGGAACTTGAAAAAATAGAATGTGTATACAAGTAATATGAAGTTTGAACAAATTCATCAATGTAAAAACTTAAATACTTACTGATGAGAGCATAACTAACAGCCACCCACTAGCTGCCCTAGCACCACATTTGTAAAATATATTGTATTTCTCATTTAGCAATGTTTGAGTTAGTGATTTCAAGCTCGTAGTATCAATATGACCATTTGTAAAGCATCTTTTGTATGATCCTACATCACCTATTTAAAAGGCTTGTAATCAAGAATGTGAATAATTTACATTCCTTAGTCTCTTATATCTCCTCTCATTTGGAATTCACCTTGAGTCGATTTTTCAACAATCCATTTTGTAGAGAGGTACAATTTGTCAAAATTGTTATTATAGTCGAGTTAATCAAGTCTTGCGAGTCATGGGTTATATTTTAGGAGTCAAATTCATTTTATTGTCAAAACCACAATGGTCTCTCAATGAAGTGGTGAAATTCAAACATACATGGAATCCCATCAAGGTTCAAATCTAGCCTAGCTCTTTGCTCAAGAGCTTTGAGATCAGTAAGGAAACAAAGCATGTTACAAGAAAAGATAATGCACTATGATATCAATGTTCCAATGATCACTGGGACATCAACTATTCTGGGTGATCGCAAAATAGCAATTGCCTACAACAATTCCAATAGTAGAACTGGAATTCAAGTTGGATACCTAAAGCACAATACCTCATTTTGATGGTTCACTCAATGGAGACAAATTGATTGTGAGCATTGTTGGAGAATGCAGTAAGCCAACTATTAATTGAATTTTCCTTAAACTTAATAATGACTTGTGAACTTTAGTTATTTTCTTATGTTTCCTTATTAGATCTTTTCACCAAACAATTATCAAGAGAAACAACAATAAAGACAATGGACACAAGAATTAGGCTCTAAGCCAGGGCAAATGTGAAAATTTACAAGTCTAATTGCAGCAACTGAAAATTTATTCTTCTAACTGTAAATTAATTATGCAGTTTATTTGCTACGACAAATATCGAATAAATCACACTGTAAATTTTCACCATAAAATATGTGGAAAATAAAATGCTGGAAACTCAGAAATGTGCTAGGATACACACATAAAAACGACAATTATTTTTGGACAATTGTCCTCAGAAAAAACCCAATGTGGGAAAACCGGTGCAGCAGTTGAGGGTTTTATTATTATGCAGCTGTGAAATTCTGATTACAATTTGGATGCTGAAACTAGCAATCTAATTTGAGAGAAATACTGGCCAAAATCAACTGAGGTAAATTACCCTATCTCTCCTGATCAATCTCACAACAAGTTGCCTCATAAACTAGTCGTCCAAACCCTTGCGTAGGCACCTTTCGCTGACTCTGCGCAAGCCCACTTGCACTACTTGGAATTTGCCTCTGATGATGGCGTCCTACCTATCGCTGCCTCTGGAAGGGTGCAATGCTCCAAAATAGGAAAAACAATGCTATGCAAGAAAATAACGAAATTGCACCATAAAAGTTTTAAACAATGCAGTAAATACCCAAAACAATTAGAAATATGGAAGCAGCTGAGCCATTTTATTATGGAAATGGACAAAAATACAAATATATGGAAGAGATGCACATGGGCTTCCCTTTTTGGCAAGCGGAGCAAAACCCAGGTGAAACAATAATAACCCAGAAACTGCCCAACGGATGCTCTGTGTTGTCCCAACAATTCTGCATTGGCTGCTGCAAATAAATGGCTGAAAACCCCACCTCTGGTGCTCAGAAAATTCTGCAAAATTATTTATGAGGTCCTTGTCAAAAACCTAGAAAAACCCAGAAATGGTTTGGCCAAATCTTGACCCTCCAAAATCGACCCCCAAGGGCCCTACGCTCTCCAATGACTGTTGAAGCACGTAGTGATGATTTTGTAGCATTGGAAAGTGTTCCAAGTCTCATACTTTGCGAAGAGGCTTGGACAACAGTATTCCAGAGAACCCATAAATCGTTTGTGGAAATTCCACTCGGATCATGCTTTATTAAAATAATTAATTATTTTAAAGTAATCCCCAAGTCTAAACTTATGGAAATTAAATAATTGAAAGGGTCTTTTTTTTTCCACAGAAAAAATCGAACTTTCTATTATGAATAGATAGTCACACATAGCATATGCATAGCATTTCTGATCAACTCCATTTCTCCTTCTATTCGAAGGAGAAAAGTAGTCTCAATTGCCTTGAATACCTGAAGGGTATCACGAAAGCAGCCTGTTCAAAATAAGCATAAAAGGGGCACTGCCATTCAGTGACATCTCCCGGTTTTAATCCGAAACAGAGATAATGATGGGAATGGTTATGTGCCTGCAGAAGCCAAGGCTTCCTTTCCATAAAAAACTGAGGAAACCAGCAGTAATAAAAAAGAGCGTGAATCTTCTAGAAAATGAAGATCAAGCCATCTTTTAATCTGAGCCATTGATTAAGGATATAATCTAGGTCGTTGATTCATCAACAAGAAGACTATAAGAGAAGGCTTGAGGGTCATTTGGAAAGCACGCCGAGCACACTCTCAGTACACGAAGGAAATCGATTCTGAAGTAAGAGAATTCGATTTCAGAGGGTGAGGTTGTAGAGGCCGGGTTGCAGAGACAAAAGGAGGAGGGAGAAGTCAACAGTGACAGAAGAAGGCAGAAGGAAGATGAAGAGGAGGCAGCGCTGAGCAGCAACACTGACCCTCCATGCAGAGTGACTGCGCAGAGGGGCCACATAGAGTGACGCAGAGGGAGGAGGAGTACCTACCGTGTGTCGGGAGTTTTCCTGAGAGCTTGGGAAATTCATCTCAAGTGTATGCTAAATGATCTGCTTGTCATATTATCTATAAAAGAACTTTCACTACTGAAGAATAATATAAACCCTCATCTGCTATACCAGTTTTCCCACATTGGGTTTTTCTGGGGACAATTGTCCAAAAATAGCTGTGTTCATGTGGTTGTTTCTATTGTATTTGTTCTTCTACTTTTGATTAAAGTGAATACTGCAGCTGTATCTATTTCAATATTTACTGAAGCATCTGTGAATAATGTATCATAAATAAGTAGGCGAAATAAATCAATCACTGCAGTAGTGTTTTCAGATTGAAAATTTCACACGCAGTCTGCCCAAACACCAGCAAAGTACTCCACAACACTCCGAAAATGCAGCAAACAAATCCACCAACACTTCCCTTATTTCTCCTGGCAAGCAACTGTAATATCCCATTTCGGGGATATCTCTAAAACACGGCAAACTCCAACCAGAGATAGACTGGGAGGGCATTTACCGGATATACCGCCTCTGGAAAGAGGATGAGATCCGGAGGCTACCTGGCCCTTTCCAGACTCTATCTAAGAGTGAAAGATAAACACACCAAGTGGTATAGAACTAGAATGCTCAAGAATATATAAAAATAACAGTGCAGCAGACATATAATAACATAGACAGAATATATGGCAACTCATCCAGAAATATAGAGAGGAAATGCTAAGACGTTTTATTAAACTGAGAAATACAATGAAGTACAATAGGTGATCAGAGTGATAGCACCTAAACTTGCTCAAGGCAAGTGAAGAAATACTCTCAGAATATACAGGAAATGGGCATTGCTCTACGAGCGCGTCCAGTGTGGAAAAGCGTAGTTGATGCTATTTGGAATGGGCCGAGTCTAGGGCGTCCCTTGTCGAAATAGGCTTCAAAATTTGCAATCCTCCTCTACTCACCAATCCTGACAAAACCCAGAAACCATATCAAAAATGGCCGACCCCCGAAAACCTCTAGAAAACACCCCCATGGGGAATTACGCTGGCCTCCAAGGCTCCGCGCAGAGGCTAAATGGAAATGAGTAGGCTCTGCTTATAAACTCACAAAATCACTCCCACGAACAAGGAGGTGAGTCCTCTTCTCAAAATCTCGGCCTCAATCTGCTGCCTTTACACAATCCGGAGCACCTCCAAAATGGACTGCGTCCTCTCTCCCAGTGACTGCGCAGTCTCTATGAAAGCCCAGCTCCGCAACAAACCCAAACGCCAAAACCTCTCACAAAATACTGAAGAAATAACCTTGCCTGAGCAGGCACTCGAAGTCCCCCGGGGCCAAGGGCGAGATCTTCGACCAGAGACACTCAATGCACTAAACAGTGCTGCAGACAGGCTAAACAGCCAGCGTGCTCAAGAAGATAAAACGTCTAGCTCAATATCATCAACAACAGAATGAATCAAATGAGAAGGCTCCTCCCTCTTTTATAACATTGGCCTTCCTCCAACCCTAAGGCCCATCTCCTCAACGTAGCCTCCCTCTCTTGCCACGTGCACATCCTCTCCTGCGCAGTAGCTTCTAGAGCATACGTAGGCCCCCTCTCTACGTGGTGCTTGGCCCCCTTGGCTCCCTCTTAAGTCACAACGTTGTGCTACTAGGAGGGTGTTTTATTCTACTTAAGTGAGTTAGAGCCTCTCCACTCACTTTTTATTTATTTATAAACTATAGATGGCAAAATTGAACAAAATCGAATATTCCAATTAGCTATCGCTAATTAGGAATATTACAGTCTCCTCCGGCAAAATGTTGCTTGTCCTCAAGCAACTGAAGTGATGGATGCTGCAAAATATTCTCACTCTCCCAAGTGGCATCCTCATCCGGCAAATTCTTCCACCTCACCAAGAATTCCCGGATTGTCTTGCTCCGTAGTTGCCTCTCCCTGGTATCAATAATAGCCTCTGGCTGCAACACCAAATGCCCCTCATCATCCGTGGGTGGTAGCTCCTCTGTCACTGTCACTTGCTGCCCCAGCGCCTTCTTCAGGCATGATACATGAAAAACGTTGTGGATCTTGCTGCCTTGGGGCAGCTCCAACTCATACGCAACCTGCCCAATCCTGCGTATCACCCTGTATGGCCTGTAAAAGCGAGGCTTGAGCTTCTCAGCTCCTTTCTGCTTCAGCAATGACTGTCGGTATGGCTGTAATCGTAGGTAGACCAAATCCCCTACTTCAAACCGTCTCTCCACCCGACCTCTGTCGGCATACAGCTTCTGCTGGTTTTGTGCTGTAGCCATACTGTCCTTGAGAGCTCGGAGGATATCCTAACTCTATTGGATCCAAATCTTGGCTCTAGGAGCCTTGCTAGCACCGAACATCACATCAACAAAAGATAAGGAATGATACCCATACAAAGCATAAAACGGTGACATACCAATGGACATGTGATGTGTCGTGTTGTAGCAGTACTCCCCCAAATGCAACCACTTCAGCCATGCTCGCTGCTGCCCACTGACATAGTTACACAAGTAGCCCTCCAGCCACTTGTTAACTATCTTCGTCTGTCCATCCGTCTGTGGGTGATAACTGGTACTCGGTGTCAACTCCGTCCCCACCAGCTGGAAAAGCTCCTGCCAAAATCCACCCATGAAGCGACTGTCCCTGTCACTGATGATGGTCTTAGGAAGACCATGCAACTTGAAAATCTCTCTAAAGAATAGCTTGGCCACCTGTGCTGCTGTGTAATGCGCGGATATGGCGAAAAAGTGCGCATACTTTGTCAGCCGATCAACGACGACAAATATACAATCCTTGCCCTGCACCATGGGCAACCCTGTGAGGAAGTCCATCGATATGCTCTCCCATTTCCCCTCAGAAATGGGAAGAGGCTGCAACAATCCTACGGGATGGCTCATCTCTCCCTTGTTCCTCTGACAAACATCGCACTCCCTGATGTGCTGGAGCACGTCCTCCTTGAGGCCCTTCCATGAGAACCTCTCTCTGATGGCCTTGTAGGTTTTGGTAAACCCCTGATGGCCTGCCAATGGAGAATCATGTGATGCCTGGAGTATCTTCTTCTTAAGCTGAGATCCCTCAGTCAAGAAGATCCTGTCCCTGTAATAGATGATCTCATCGACCACCCTGTACCTGTCATCCGCCACCTGTCCATCCAGAATCTCACATGCAAATCTGTCCTTGGAGTACTCCACTAAAATTCGAGCCCTCCAATCTGGGTCCAAGCTCATAAGAGATAACGTGGCGGGTCTACGTGAAAGGGAATTTGCTACCACTTTATTCTTACCCTTGACATACTCAATGTAAAAGTCATATGCTTGGATCTCACTGATCCACTTCTGTTGCCTCTCCTGTAGCTGCTTCTGCTCCAAAAAGAACCTGAGGCTGTTGTGATCAGTCCTCACCCTGAACCTGTTCCCTACCAAATACTGCCGGAATTTGGCTAAGGCATGCATAATGGCCAACATCTCCTTGTCGTATATAGAATACAACCTCTCATGCGGAAGGAGCTTCCGGCTCTCAAAGGCTATAGGGTGTCCCCCTTGCATCAATACTGCGCCGATCCCCTCTCCCGACGCATCACACTCCAAGACAAAAGGCTGCTTAAAATCTGGAAATGCAAGCACTGGGCAGCTACTCATCACCTCCTTGAGCCTGTCAAAGGCTCGCTGCGCTGTATCCGACCAACTGAAAGCCCCCTTTTTCGTCAGGTCCGTAAGGGGTGCAACAAACTGTGAGAAACCTTTGACGAACTTCCTGTAATAGGTACATATACCAATGAACCCTCGAAGTTCCGTCACGTTCCTCGGCTCCGGCCAATCTCTGATGGCTCTAATCTTCTCCTCATGGACCCTCACTCCGTCCACTCCAATAATGTGACCCAAATACAACATCTCCGTCATCCCAAACTCACACTTGGAGAGCTTAGCATAGAACTGTTGCTCTTCCAAGATATGTAGTACTGCCTCTATATGCTGGAGATGCTCCTCCCAAGTCCTGCTATATATGAGTATGTCATCGAAAAAGACCAATACAAACTTCCTCAGGTGACTGCGGAAGATATGGTTCATGCAAGACTGAAAAGTAGCTGGGGCATTGGTTAGCCCAAAAGGCATAACCAAAAACTCAAAGTGCCCATAATGACACCTGAAGGCGGTCTTGGGAATGTCCTGTTCCCTCACGCGAATCTGATGGTACCCCGATCTCAAATCAATCTTCGAGAAGAACTTGGCTCCTCTCAGCTCATCCATCAACTCATCGATCCTGGGTATAGGATACCTGTTCTTCAGGGTCTTCTTGTTCAGGGCCCTGTAGTCAATACACATCCTCAAGGTGTTGTCCTTCTTCTTCACCAACACCACGGAAGAAGTAAACGGGCTCGTGCTCGGTCTGATATGCCCAAGAGCCAACAACTCCTGGATGGCCCGCTCAATCTCATCTCGATAGGCTTTGGGATGCCTATAAGGGGTAGTAATCACCGCCTGAATGCCCTGCTCAAACTCTATGGTGTGCTCGAACCCTCGGTCTGGTGGCCGACCTGGTGGTATATCCCCAAACACTGCCTCATACTTGTCAAGGATGGCCTGTATATCAGGATGAACTACCTGACCTGTGGTCTCTGCCTCTGATGCCCGCAACTCAACCGCCCACTCTATGTCTCCCTTCCGGAAATCTGCCTCCATCCAGTGTGCCGAAACAGTCTGAGGTGGGTAAGTGTGCATCTCGCGGATCTTCTCATGCTTCTCGGTCTTCTTATCATCCCACTCCATCTCTAAGGCCTCCCAATATGTGATGACCTTCCCCAGAGTAATCAACCACTGAACACCCAATACCACATTGGTATCCGGTATGTTGACCACGAAAAAGTGATCGGTCACGGTGTAGGTACCCATCGTCACTGCCAACTCTGGAACATACCGAGCACATTGCATCGTCTGGGCTCCCGGGACCAAAACCGAAAATCCGTCAAAGCTCTCAGTCGGTATACCTCTCTGCTCGACCATCTGTGCATCAATGAAGTTGTGGGTTGCCCCACTGTCAACCAAAACTGACACTCGTTGGCCACGTACTGTCCCTCGTACGCGCAGCGTCAAATACTTAGGAACTCCTCGCAAGGCTGCAAGGGTCCCTCCTGTGGGTGAAAAATATGCACCTCCTATCCCTGGAGGTTGAGGCGGCAACTGATCCTGGGCCGTCTGACTATCTCCTGCCTCCTCATCACCCTCCTCATCCTCTTCCCCACTATCATCGGAAAAGACCTCAATGAAGTGTGCTTTGCCCGTAGCACACCTATGCCCTGGTGCCCACGGCTCCTGAAAAGTGAAGCACGGCGTATTCTTCCTCGGCTTCTGACTCCTCACGGCCCAAACATACATACGTACCCGATCACAATGTCCCTTTGGAGAGGAACCCTCACGTCCTTCCCCTTGGGGTGGAAACCCGTCTGCAGGGGTAAGGTGTACGAGTCCTGAGCAATGCAAATACTGTAAGTCCCCGAGGTCTGCTAATAGCAACGTCACAGGTGTAAGGCACGGTCTGTCCATCACGACTAGACCACAAAGTGGCTACCGCGATCCTCCACAAACATAGATCATCGCGATGCAGCGGATAGTTGGCACCATCATGAGACTTTCAAAGGGAAATGCACGATGAGGGTCTGCGGGCTCCACACTTGACCCTCGTCGGCTCAACAAAATGTTGTTCGGATCCCTCACGGTCAAAGCGCTCCGTCAACCTCGTGAAGCTCGGCACCGCCAGTCGTCACTGTAGAATGTCCGAGTGTGACCATCCCATGGAACCACCAGTCCTGGGCCTCACCATCCAAATGCAATGTTGCCACTTTGATGGCCTCCGTCTCCGACATCTGGTTAAGATGGAAATAGATGTCCAGCTTCTCCACCCAAGACTTTGCCGAACTGTTTGATGAGCCATCAAACGTAGGCAAATGAAATCTGCTAGATGTGCGGTGGGTATCTCCATCATGATAATGTCGGTGCCCTCTGTGATGGTCGCGGGGTCTACTGTCCCGTTGGAGCTTAACAAAATCACGGAATGAGAGAGCATCCCTGAACTCCTGCCCATAGGCCTGATACTCTGCAAAATACTCGCCCATGTGACCGGGCTCTGCCTCCTGCTGGGCTCCTGCCCCTGTGTCTACTCTCAAGAAAGTGGGCATGGTAGAGCGGGTAGGTGCACGTGAAGCCATCGGTTGAGGAGTATCACGCTGAGCAGCACCATGCTCTGGCAAATGGTGGGATGTACCTGATCCCTCTCCTACCTAGAAAACCCGTGGGGTCTCACGCTATCTAGCCTCTACAGCGGTGAACCTCTGACCCATCACCTCAATCTGTCTAGCTAAATCCTGCACTGATTTGAGGAGTGCCTCCCCAAACTGTTTGGCCTCTGTGTCATTTGCCATTGGCCCTCTCTGCTATGAATCTGATACAGGCTCCTCCTGCTCTGCGTCTGTCACAGGCTCTCTCTCCTGTTCTGTGTCCACCACCCGAACACAGTCTCCCTCTCCGTAGGTGTTCTCCAACCTACGCTCACGGTCTCTGTACTTCCTGCCTCTATAACAAATATATGGTCTCCTCCCCGGTGTCATAGACCACAGGCTGAGCCAGAACTATGCTCTGATACCACTGTAATATCCCGTTTCAGGGATATCTCTAAAACACGGCAAACTCCAACCAGAGATAGACTGGGAGGGCATTTACCGGATATACCGCCTCTGGAAAGAGGACAAGATCCGGAGGCTACCTGGCCCTTTCCAGCCTCTGTCTAAGAGTGAAAGATAAACACACCAAGTGGTATAGAACTAGAATGCTCAAGAATGTATAAAAATAACAGTGCAGCAAACATATAATAACATAGACAGAATATACGGCAACTCATCCAGAAATATAGAGAGGAAATGCTAAGCCATTTTATCAAACTGAGAAATACAATGAAGTACAATAGGTGATCAGAGTGATGGCACCTAAACTTGCTCAAGGCAAGTGAAGAAATACTCTAAGAATATACAGGAAATGGCTGCTCTCTGAACTGCGTCCTAGCTGCTGGAAAACTGTCGTGTAGCTGCTACTGCTGGGATGGATTGAAGTCTAGGGGCTGATCCCCTTGCCGGAATGAGCTGAAAATCTGCAATCCTCCTCTACTCACCAATCCCGACAAAACCAAGAAACCATATCAAAAATGGCCGACCCCCGAAAACCTCCAGAAAACACCCCCTTGGGGAATTACGCTGGCCTCCAAGACTCTGCGCAGAGGCTAAATGGAAATGACTGAAACACCGCCTCAAACTCCACCAAAATCCTCCAATCCTCCCATAGGCAATGGCTGATCCTCTGCTCAAAATCTCGGCTCAATCTCCTGCAGAAATCCCGATCCGGAGCACCTCCAAAATGGAATGCATCCTCTCTCCCAGTGACTGCGCAGTCTCTATGAAAGCCTAGCTCCGCAACAAACCCAAACACCAAAACCTCTCACCAAATACTGAAGAAATAACCTTCCCCTGCTGTGCACTGTCCCCGAAGCAGGGCGAGACTTTTGCTGCCATAATTGCCGCACCAACAAAGGCACAGATAAAGGAACAAATGCCGCCGTGCTCAAGAAGACAAAACGTCTATCTCAATATCATCAACAACAGAATGAATCAAATGAGAAGGCTCCTCCCTCTTTTATAACTTTGGCCTTCCTCCAACCCTAAGGCCCATCTCCTCAACGTAGCCTCCCTCTCTTGCCACGTGCTCTTCCTCTCCTGTGCAGTGGCTTCTAGAGCATACGTGGGCCCCCTCTCTACGTGGTGCTTGGCCCCCCTTGGCTCCCCCTTAAGTCACAACGTTGTGCTACTAGGAGAGTGTTTTATTCCACTTAAGTGAGTTAGACCCTCTCCATTCACTTTTTATTTATTTATAAACTATAGACGACAAAACTGAACAAAATCGAATATTCCAATTAGCTGTCGCTAATTAGGAATATTACAGCAACAACCCCAATGGATGAGACACTACCTCCCACGTGTGCCCAACTTCTCTCCCCTGTGCTAGCCCCAGTGACTGCAAAATAACTCCTGAATGTAGCTACCACTTCCAGCCTTCAAACTTACCTAATAGCCCACAAATCTACTAAGCCTCCTCCAAAATTATCCCGACAATAAACCTTCGGAATAGTGTTGCAATGGGCAGATGAGAACCACTACTTCGTCCTCTAGAAATAAGCACTGTTAAGAAAACTGAATGCAAATGCTGGAAATCTCTCTACGAAACTCTCTCGGATGACAATGGATGAACCTCACTAGGGTGGCCCTCGAAGTCCCCCGAAGAAAGGGTGACTTCTCCACTTGGAAAACTTGTGCTAAACAGCAAGTGACCCAGCTAAACAACTCGAGCAACAGAGACAAAATCGATAAGCCAAGAATGCCAAATGAAGTGTGCTGCTTTCTTTTTATAACTTTCGTGGAGCTTTTCTTGCCGCCTTTTCTTCCCTCTCATGCATTTTGAATCATTAGCTTAGGTAGTGCGTATTTCTTATGTGGGTGGTCCCCACATATCATTAACAAAACAAAATAAAATAAGATTAACTTGCCTCTAACTCCTAAGTCTTCCATCAAAAATCAAATGGGCCCCGTCTTCCCCAAAATTGGCCCCCAAAATGTAGAAATAAATCCTATTCCAAAATAATTTAGGAAGGGACATTACAAAGGGATTCTCCTGACCTTCTGAAAATTTTCCTAGCCATTGGAAGCTGAATTGACCGCATTGTAAAAATTCGGTGACTCGAATCCTATTGCAACAATTGATGTTATTCCTTCTAATTGTTAATTCTACTTAACATTTTATTTGTTGTTTCCTATGACAAATATCGAAATAAATACACTGCAACCTTCACAAATAAAAACTGCGAAAGAAATAAACGTTGGAATAAATACTAGCATACACACATAAAATAACACAGTTATTTTTGGACGTAAGTCCCCAGAAAAACCCAACTTGGGAAAACCAGTACAACAGTGAGGGTTTTATTATATTATGTAGCAGTGAAATATGAATACATCTATTGATGCCCAACTAGCACTCCAAACAATAAGAAAAACTGAGTAAAACACTGAAGGGAATTACCCTTCTCCCACAGGCAATCTCTCGCTGTACTTTCCGTTTCAAAAACTCAGCCTCCCGGTGCACAGAATATATGTCGATGCCATTATAAAGACTAACAATACACAAAACGTAGACAGGTTACTGAAGAGATATGTCGATGCTGTTATCACTCCACTAGATTCCCAAGGCTGAGGAAGGAATCCCAACAGAGGTAACCACAAACCAAGCTTTTGACTAGATAGCTAGCCCTATCAAGCCGGAGAGGGCTCTCTCCAAAAGGATTGCAGCCAGGAGGGCTGGAGCAATTAAGGTTTTAGGCTAGGTAATGAGTGCAAGGGATTGTTTTGATTTGGTTTTGGTTGGGTAAATCAACGAATAATTAGGTTAAGGAAAACTAGGTCAGGGCTATAAAGTTGGGGTTGCATGGATGAATGGGGCAAGGTAGGTATAATGTCAATCACTTGAAGGAAATGGTTATGGAATGGTTTAGAAAATGTAAGGAGGCTGAGGGAAGCATAAGAGATGTATTTATCTCAGATAGAAGATATGAAACAACATATGATCAGTTACCCAAAACAGAGCATGGCTATCATGTATTCTGAATTTCACACTTATAAAAGATCATAATCATCGACATGAAAAGGAAATGAACAATACATTCACACATATGTCACTGAAGAAGAAACAATGAAATACATTCAATACCATAGGTATCCCATAAATGTAGCTGCAACTCCTCTTGTATTAATGGCCAAAACTGAGTACAAAGTCTCCTTGATCAAGTAGCAAAATGAAACTGATTCCAACCTTCAACTCTTGTGGAGATTGCGCTAAATAGACATGAAAACCACCTCCACTCACCCTCAGGAGTCGAATCCATGAGGTGAGGGAGATATTACACAAAAAGCTGAATTGATAGCTATAGTATAGGATGAGAAAAGTGACTCATTCCTATCTCAAGTGAACTAATTCATTACACCTCATATGCTTGATTTACCTAATGTATTTACCCTAGTAAATAGCAATAACATGATAATTACATTCATCTTGATAATTTACATAAGTAATTTCAAGATTTCCCAAGCCAAAAATCAAATTTGGAGTGAAACTCAGAAAATTTCTAAACACTGCAAAAACACAATTTCCTGGTAAAAGTTAAAACACACAACGTCCAACCATAAAAAATGACCTCTATTCAAGGCTGAATTTGACTGCCTTCCCAGTATCCAAATCTGCTCCATGATGGCTCATTGGAAATCCCTTTGAGTCTGCTTTCCAGAACTACCTCCACTTTTCAAAATGGTGCTAATTTGCCCTATCAAAAACCTCTTCTCCCAAAACTGGTAGACGCGCAGCGACCGGGCAGATTTTGAGGCAGAAACATGAAATTTTGACGGTTTTTTGACTTTTTGATGGACCAGTTCTCCTCCAAATACTCTGAAACTTCACAGGGTTGATGTTCTCATCAATACAAACCTGCTAGTGCTGTCCATTTGTCATTTATATGCTCCATAAAAGAGCGTAGCATCCAAGGCGCTACGCGTTTAGCAAATTTTCTGTGTGCAAAATATCCTTAAAAACATAGAAATGAACAAAATGCTAAGTTTGCCAAAAAATTGTCAAAATTGTGAGGGTACTTGCTCATCAAGTGTTTGAGTCATGGAGTGACACCTCGGCAAGTATGTCTAACTTCTCTTTCTCTTCTTGCTTGGTCAAAAATTCAATTTTGGCATTGGCTCTTTTGAGCTTGGCCAATGCAATTCTCTCTTTTCGAGCATGAAGTTTGACACTTGTTCTCAACAAGTCATGTCCTTGTTGGCCTTCTCTGGCAATTTCTCCAAATGTAGATTAGCTCTATCAAGCCATGGTTCCCTGTTCTTGCTGATTTTTGGGGCACGCTGGTCTGCTAGGTCAGCTTCCCTTTGTCTCTCTAGGGCTAGAGCTCTTTTCAACCCTCTAGTCCTAGGTCTCTGTCTTTGAGGCTGATCCTCATCATCATTAAGTTCACCAAACTTTTCCAATGTTTCCTCAAGAAAGGCTTTAGCCTTCTTTGCCTCTCTTTGTGCTTTGATGCATTTCACCTCATTGATGACCTGCTTGGTTTTCAGCTGCTGATTTTCTTGCTCAACGAAATGAATCACATACTTGGCCCTCTCAAGATTATTTTGGAGCTCATTAATCTCAACCTCTTTACCTTTAATTATTGCATTGGTGATTTTGCCTTCATCTTCCTTACCTAAGTCAATCAACTGAAATTCTTGCTCTGTCTCATGATTGTCCTCCTCATCATGAATGGCTGGCTTTATCACCTGCTCCTTACCTTGAATTACCTGCAGTGTTGATGAAGAAGGCATGGCCCCTTTCATTCCAAGTGAAGAAAACACATGCCTATAGCCTCTCTGGTAAGTTTTGGGCAATGGTTCAACCTCAGCCAAACAAGCCCATCTTGCCTCAATATCCTCATCACTGCTTGATGACTCAGAATCATGATGTGATGATGATGAAGGGTTATAAAAAGGTGAAGAAGAAGGGTCAATGTGAGCTGAAGGGAGCTGATCTGGTAATGATGTATGAACAGTAGGCTGAGATGGAGGGATAAATGAGGAAGGATGGGATGATGAAGGTGCATTCTGGCCATGCTGAGTAGGTGGGGCAGTGAAAATCTCATTGGATATGAAGGTGTCCCATGGAATGTTTAACTGATCAAGTTGATGCATGACTATCATTTTGATGAGGGAGTGGTGGAAGAGACTCTCATTTGGCGATCATAATCTCTCTTTTGGGCAATAAATGCCATCTTATCAATGCTCCGGTAGAGATAATCGAGTATATGAAGCATTCTAACCCTAGTGAAGTGCATAAGGAGCCGGATATGATAGGAATAGAGCCAAGAAAACCTTCCCTTACAGGTGAAGTATTTCATGATGATTTTCATCATCGGGACATATCTGTCAAGGAGGTGGGAGAAAGGAAAAATTGTTTTTTTATCATTCTTTTACCTTGGTTTAAGATATGGCTCATAATAATAATGATTGAGGTTTCCTTGTTTAAGCCATATTTTTCCTACATTTGGGATCCCTGTAGCAGTTGCAATAATATCTGTGGACATAGTGAAATTGATCCCGGCAAGGGTGACTTGTTTGTCATGAAAGTTAGAAATGAACCATCTTGTCAACATAGGATGGTACTGGATCCTTTGCACTTTTTCACAAAATTCGAAACAGCCTACATGCTTAAAGCATGACACAGTGAGGGGAGATGCCATAAGCTCTCTAGTAGTTGTTGGTTCATGTCTGATGACTTTCCCTCCCTTCTTATATGGCTTTTTCTTCTGTCTCTCTTCCTCACTAGAACTTCTGTTCTCCTCTTCAGCCATAATTGATGTCAAAACCCTAGGGTGATGGAATGAAATGGAGGAATGTGAAGTGAAGGGAAGTGTTGGGAAATGAAGGGAATGGGAATGTGAAGGGAGCCTAGGTTAGTGTAAACCCTAGGACTTAGGGATATAGGGATGGAATTATTTAGGGAATGAGGATAGGGAAAAGGGAGAATGCTTGAAAGTTAGGGATTAGGTTTGTAGGGAGTGAAATAGATTTTATTAAACATTAGGGTTTGTTCCTTTAGAAGTAGGTTCAAATTTGACTTGAAGCAAAGATGATACATCAAAGAGAGGATGGATTTGTCACATATGGTAAATGGAGCTTTGAAGAACCCTTGTGCAAAGATTGAGCATGAAATGATGAAGTGGCAGCGACTTGCTGAATGTGCAGCAACTTGCTGAACCCGTAGCGTCCTTCCCTAACGCGCAACACCCTTCTTGAACACGCAACGCCTTTGAATTTTTCACTGTGAACCTTGACCAAACGAGCAACATCCCTCCTGAACGCGCAACGACCTGGAGAACATGCAGCGACCAACAAATTTTGCCTAGTTACACTCTGAAATTCGAATTTTCTCCTTTGCTAAAGATTGCTGAAGGCTGAATGAGACAAATGGGCTTCGTCTTGAGGTGTTGAGGGCTTTTATAGTCTAGTGGATTTGATTTATAACTTGCAAAACCCACTTTCCTTATGTTCACTTTTCATTTTTCAAATTTTGACACTGATACACTTTGACTTTCTGACTTTTTGTTTTGCAGGTTGATCAACTGATGGAGTTTGACTTTCTTTGCTTCAGTTTGGCAAGAGTGCTTGAGTTGGCAACTTAGGGAATGAATTATTACATATAAAAAACATAAAATTACATTTGAAAAAAATAAAAAATAAATTACATTTTTTATTTTATATCAAAATGACATTTTGATATTAAAATCATAGAAATCAAAATTACAACTTGAAAAATATGATAGTTACATAGTGATGATCTTCTATAGAGGAAGACAGAATGTCTTTGAGTCACTCTCTTGTGTTTGCTGACTTTATTGAGATGGAATGATGCATTTTGGACCTTGAAATACAAAACCCTAATGATCTAATGAGACTGTGAAGCCTGATTTCAATGACTGACTTTAACTAAGACAAGACATGGACAAATGAGCTCTTTATAGGTGTTATTATGGTCAAGAAGACATGGGAAATGTTGTGAAACCAGCTCCAAAAATATAAGAAAAGAGATATCAACGCCTTAGAAATAAGCCACGTCGAGGGGGCAACCTCCAATACATTACATGAATGAACAATTCTTGGATGATACAAATGACCAAAACCTCCTTCTATATATAGGAGTCCATGGGGCCACAATATAATCCTAGTGGAGCCACAATGTAATCCTAGCCGACCTAACAATAATAATGTAAGGGCACAATAATAACAATATGGGGGTTACAGGGGTACAACAATAACAATAAGGGGGGCTACACTAACATAATAAGGGACCACACTATTAATACAGGGACTTAACATGCCCCTCTCCTTCAAACAAGTGTTGTCCTCAACACTTGATTATTTCTTGATGCTTTTGTATAAAATTTTCATCCTCCCATGTGGAATCTTCTACAGGAAAGTTCTTCCACTTGCTGAGATACTCTGAAATTGATTGTACTTGTCGAGTTCTTGTTTCCGTGACTGCTTAAGAACTTCTTTTGATGTGATGTTGATCTTCCTGTTTTTTCATTAGATTCTGCACCAAAGTTAGGTTATCCTTTGAGAGTTGGAGAACTTCTTGTTGATGCTCGATGTGATCTTCCATTAATTTATCATCCATATTAGATATTATTTTATCCTTAAAAACCTCAATTTGTAGCTTCATTTGCTATGTCTACCATGTTGTCTTCTATTGCTTCAAGATTGTAAATTTGTCCACTTTAAAACTGATTGATATCCACATCATAATTTTCTATGTCATAGATATTTTTTATGGCTTAATAAGTAGTCGACTATATTGAATATAATGAATTCAAATACCTTGAATCTACTTTCTTCTAACTGCTTTTTTTCAATAAACAACAAGAGTAATTTAAAACCAACACACCTTTTTCTTGCTTTTGATTAGCTCAATATTTAAATTGAATTATCTCTACGATTGTGAATCTTGAATATTTGAAATTTGGCCTTGAGGTAGCCCTCTAAATATTCTTTCTAATGCCACAGGCAGGTTGCGGGAAGCTTCAAACTCTGCCCCGCTCTCCGGAAACTCGCTCCGTGCGGGAGCGGTTGAAACGCAGGCGTTCGAAAACGCCTGCCGGAGCGTCGTGAGCGCGTTTCCGATCAAAAACGCTCCTTGTTTTTCGGAGTTGCTGAGCGTTTTCGGAGCGAACGCTCTGAGCGCTTCGACATTTAAAAATGCTTCAGAGCTGCGAAATCGAGGGAGCGCTCGTGGAGCATTCGCTTCCGAACGCTCCCTGGAAAAAAAACGCTTCCTGCCAGGCGGAAATTTTTTTAAGTGAAAAAACGAATTGTTTATAAGGGGGGAGGGGTTCATTTAGCTACTCTTTCCCTACGCGGACCCACGCATGGCCAGAAATGGGTTTTAGGGCTGATGTGGAGGTAAGGGAAGCATTGACATTTCATGGTAATGTTAAATTCTTAAAGTAAAAGGATGAAAATGAAATGACTCAGGATGTTTAAGAGTGGTTTCGACCTCATTGGATTTCATATGGAGAAACTAGAATTTTAGGTTTCACTCAAAATTCAGCAGACTTAATGGTTTTCAGGGTTTCATGGTTTGGGAATTTGTAATGTTTCCATTTGATTCTATCATGTGTAAGGGTATGATATTGGCATTTGATCAAGAGCATGAAGTCCTTTAAGAACCTTGATGTACCCTTCAATCAAAGGAAAACAACTGGTTAGGCATGCTAATCTTTTTCTACTGCATTTTAAGGTTGAGGAGATGAACTCTTCACTCAAACCAAAATCATTGGTTAGGCATGTTAAAATTTTTCAATTTCTATCATGTTATAAGGTTGAGCAATCCAAGTCTGAAGACTTTGAGCTAGATGATGTTTATGTATCTCTTGTTGATGATCCCATAATCCATTTCTAGTAGCGATGAATCAATGATGAGTTTCATGAGAGACCATGTTGCTCAGTGATTTGTAGTTTTGATGTCTATTTTTGCTACTACTACTACTACGAAAGTTGTAGAGGAGTTTTAGGAGTCCTCAAACTTTGAGCCATATTATTTATGTAGCTCATGTTGATGATCCCTTGTCTAGTAGTGGTGATGATTTTGATCATGATGATGAGTGATCATGTTGTTGATCACTAATATGTAGTCTTGTATTAGGCCAATGGCCTCATAGCTTGTAGCATTGTAGCTTGTAGCTTGGCATCAGCAGCACCGCCACACACAGGGCCAGTCCCACCATCTACTGGTAGCAGTGCGGGTGCGGGTGCCAGTGCCAGTGCCAGCTCTCGATATCACACTATTGTTCCTTTGCAGATCCAGCCTCCACCTTCTAGTCATGGTCGTGGTACTCCTGAGAGTACTAGAAGACCACCATTTCCTCGTGGCTCGCACAAATTAGACATTTCTCGTGGGCGTGGCAAGGGGCCAGCCAGTAGATAAAATAGATTTGTTGTTTACTAATCTTTTCTATTTGTTGTTAACAGTTGAACAGTTGAAACTTGACTCTTTCATATATTTAATGACAATTTAAGTTTGAAGTTTGAATTTGAAAGGTGAAACTTTGAAGTTGGCATTTATAAGTTTACAAGTCATTATGAATTATGAATATGATGCTTCATGAAAGTTGTATGGTGATCAATGAATCAATGATGATAAATGTTATATAATATCAATGATGATAAATGTTATATATTGAATTTTGAAATCAATGAATCAATGATGATAAATGTTATATATCAATGATGATAAATGTATATTGAATTTTGAAATCAATGAATCAATGATGATAAATGTTATATATTGAATTTTGAAAGCTTGAAACCTTCAAATTGATGATTTGCGAGACTCAAGAGTCAATATGTTGTCTGCTTCCAACTCATGGGCGTGGTTGATGAAGATTATAACTTCTAGATGATTGATGTTATATGATTCAATCTATGTTTTTATGTTTTTTATGTCTAATTCATCATTCTACATGTTTTTGTTGACATATATGCATCAAAATATAAAAAATATTAAAAATATTAAAATATATATATATATATATATAAACGCTCCCGAAAACGCTCCGGACTCGGAAACTTTTAAAAATGGCGCTCCGCGCTTCGCTCCCGCTTCCGCGCGCTTCGCTCCCGCTCCCCGTCTCCAAGTAACCTTGGTCCATCCATCAGAAACAATGCTAACCCCACATGTTGGCCATGCTGATTTAATAGGCTCAAGAATTTTGTCCACCTCTTTCTTTGCCTTTGTCAACAATGTGGTTTTGAGCTTCTCTGACCCAGGAGGCACATACCTTGATGGAGCCCTCCCAAGGTATAAAACATGTTGTTGATCTTCTAGAGAACATGGATCAAGGGTTATGATCAAGATCGTTGATTAGAGATTGTAATATCCCAAAAATGGATTTTTCAGCAGATCATGCCTGGAAAACGCATTCTTCAGGTATGATGGCTTCAGCTATCATAGAATATGTCTGAAAATGTTCAGCAACCAAAAGAAATAGCAGCAGCAACCTTTACTCAGCTTTTAAGGGCAAAAAGGTGGGGAAAAGTGAGGATTTTGGCCCTAAAATGAGTGAATAAGGAAATCTGCGTAAAATGACGGGTCAAGGTTCTGGAATATGTTAGAATAGGTCAAGAGGGACTTCCATGTCGAATTTCAACTCAAACAAAGGCGTTTTTCTATGTTAAACAGTTCCTCCTTCCCGACTAGTCAAGAAAAACCCTGATTTCCCAGACTTTGAGTATGCGAAGAAACTATTGAAGCAAGAGACGTGAGATTTTGAAGGTATGAGATTTAAAGCACTAGATAAAGCACTATAGTGTAATCGGAGAATGAGTTTGAGTACTATAAACACAGGCAAGATTATTTACGTTTTATGTGAAAGCCTTGAATAGAAAGTCTTTGCAAGCAGAAAGTAATCCGAAGCCACTTGACAAATTTTCTCAGAATTGCGTTTGAAGCTTATATTTGTTATGTTACGAGATCTACAGTGATAAATAGATGAAAGCAGTCCTATAATGAGACAAATGCCCAAAGGGCTCTTTATGACTTTCCCCTTGGGAATTTCAACAATACATGAAAATGTCGGAGTAGATCTGATTTTTACTACAGAAGATCTGCAGAATGATTCAGAATTTCTGAAGCAAAACTTCAGTGAATGTATCAGATCAGAAATATACTTGGATTGTTTGGCCAATCCAAGGATCCACCTGTCAATCTAGCTCAGAAATGATGCCAAAAACCACCAGATATTGCTCCTCCAGCGATAGCAGTCTGGGAAAGTACGCGATGCCATGAAAGAACACTTTGGCCCGATGCCGAGATACGAGAATAAGCTCGATGTCTCTTGTCCCGGTCCTCCAAAGGAAAGAAACCCTGCGAAAGAGAAATAGGAGAAGGAGGTGGTGTCGTAAATCTCCACAGCAACACCACAACACGGGAATTATCTTCTTTATGACAATGGTATCTGGAGGAATCGAGGATCTCTGACGAAACGTTTTCAAAAGAAGTCCCCGGGGCTAAAGAGTGCAGAATCTCGCACGGAGACACCGGTCACACTAAGCAGTCTGACGGGGCAGTCAAAACGACCAGTGTGCGAAGAATCAATATGTCCCACTCAATAATCAATAATCCAAATATCCAAACATGCCTCAAATGAGGAGGCTCCTCCATCTTTTATAGTGTTGGTTTCCCTCCAAAACCAAATGTAGCCTCTCTCTCTCCTCCACATCCTCATCCTTATCCACATTCTCATCCTTATCTGCGCAGAAGCTTGGAGAAACTTCTAGAGTGTACATAGGCCCCCTCCTCCACGTGGTGTTGGGTCCTCCCTTGACTCCCACTTAAGTCACAACGTTGTGCTACTAGGTGGATGTCTTATTTCATTTAAGTGAGTTTAGACCCTCTTTACTCACTTTTTATTTACTTACAAACTATAGGTGGCAAAATAAACAAAATAGAATATTCTAATTTGCTGTCGCAAATTAGGAATATTACAGTCCCCCCCGGCAAAATGTTGCTTGCCCTC